>JACAXG010000151.1:714909-767326 GCA_018881555.1 Amblyornis subalaris | reverse complement strand
CCCSSCCCCCCCAAGCCCTGCCCATCCCGGGACGCGCGGAGCCAAAGGAGCCCCTTGGGCTCCTGCCAGCACCCGGACAGCAGCTCTGGCACCTCAAACCCTCGGGGAGGGGCGGGACTGCCCCCATCCCCGGTCGGAGACTGCTTTGGGGGCACCCTGACCCCAACACTGCACCCGCCGAAGGCCCCGCCCCGAGCAGGGACCTCAGCTGCTCACGGCCCCCCCGGAGCTGTGGGTGTGTGGGTGGGGGGCGGCTCGGGGGGGGAGGGGGGGGCTGTTGTGGTGCAGGAACCTTACCCGGGGGCCCCGGCTTGGCCGCAGAAGGGGCCACGCGATCTCCCCTGGTCCCCCGGTTGTAAACACCCGGTCCCCGTGGCCGCCGGCACGTCCGGGCTCTTATCGCCGCCGCCCCGCGCCAGCCCCGCGGCACCTCTAATCTCCCCGCGGCACGGSGGGGGCCCCGCGAGTGGGGACTCCCCCTGGGGCTGGGAAGACTGGGGGGGYCGGGTCCCCATCGCCCGCGGTGGCCCCGGGGCTGGCCGGGGGCCCCGGGGGGGCCGGTGGCGGCTATCTTGGTCTGGGACACGGGCCCGGCTCCAGCGGCGCCTCCCGGTCACGTCCCATCCCGGCACGGACTAAAAACAACCCGGGCCCGCGGCCACGCGGCTGCTCCGGGGACTGGGGGTGCTGGCATCCACCCTGTGTCCCCTGGCACTCGCCTTGTGTCCCCTGGCATCCCCCCGTGTCCCCTGGCACCTTGCACCCCCTGAGGCGGGGCTGGGATGGCGGTGGCAGCCCCACTGTGGGCGCAGGGACAGGGCTGGGGGTGACAGACGGGGTCTGTCCCTGRTGCTGGGGGCTGGCACCCACCCGGCCACCCGTCGTGGGATCCCCCGTGGGTGCTCAGGGGCCGGGACCCCCATTGTGCCGACCCGAACAGTGGCCTGGCCGACAGGGGTGACCCAGAGTCAGGTCCTGTTGGGTCCCTCCCCCTGTCCCTGCCCCTGTCCCTCCTCCTGTCCCTGTCATGGGGCTCCTGGGGTTGCGGGTCTTCCAGGGGTCTCTGSGGCTCCCCTAGCCATGGGGCTCATGGAGTTCCCAGGGGGTCATGAGCCTGCCGGGGATCTGTGGGGCTCCCGTGGCTGTGGGGCTTTTGAGGATTGTGGGGCTCCCAGGGGTTGAGGGGCTCCCAGGGAGTCGTGGGTCTCCTGGGCATCCATTGATCTCTCCTGGCCATGGGGCTCCTGGGGGTCTGTGGGGTTCCTGGGAGTCCGTGGGGCTCCCATGATCAGAGGGCTCCCAGGGAGTCGTGGGGCTCCTGGGGTGTCCATTGATCTCCTCTGGCCATGGGGTTCCTGGAGCTCTGTGGCACTCCCCTGACCATGGGACTCTGGGGGTTGTGGGGCTCCCGGGGCTCTGGGGAGGCTCTCAGGGGATTGTGAGGCTCCTGAGGGGTCCCAGGACGGGGCTGGTCCTGGTGCTGCTCCAAGCAGGGGGTGTTTGGGGACGCGGGGTGACAGCGAGTGGCACCGGGGCAGCACTGCCCTCCTGCTCCTACTCCCGCCCCCAGGTCAGACGTGGTGGTGCTCTGCTTCTCGCTGGCGAACCCCAACTCGCTGCGGCACGTGAAGACCATGTGGTATCCCGAGATCAAGCACTTCTGCCCCCGCACGCCCATCGTGCTCGTGGGCTGCCAGCTGGACCTGCGCTACGCCGACCTGGACGCCGTCAACCGCGCGCGCCGGCCGCTGGCCAAGTGAGCCCCCAGCGTGTCACCCCCCGGCCCCACGGGAACAGGGACCCCAAAATGTGTCATCAGCGGGACCCCCGACAGCTCCACGGGGACAGGGACCCCCCAATGTGTCATCACCGGGAGCCCCGACAGCTCCACGGGGACAGGGACCCCCCAATGTGCCGCTGGGGGGATGGACCCCACCACAGTCCCATGAGAATGGGGACCCCTCTCTCTGCTGCCCTGCAGACCCCCAATTTTGCCACGCCGCCCCATGCCTGCCCCCCTCGTCCCACCAGACTCCACAGGATGGGTTCCTCCCCRGACCCCCTGGGTCAGGGTCCTCTGACAGCACTTGTGGGGCAGAGCCTCTGCCTCACTCAGCACTCCTGGGTTGGGATCTCCCCTCCAGGCTCCTCCTGGCACCCCCAGGATAAGGAGGAGTCACCCTTCACACCCTTCCCAGCCTGCCACCGTCCCCTGGGATGGGGATGGGACATCCCAGCATCTCTTGGAATGAGGAGAGGCTGCCTTGGACACTCTCCCCAGCCCGTCCAGCACCGCCCACTCCATCCCTGCCCCCCCCATGCCCATCAAGCCCAGGCACCCCAGCACACCCTGGGATGAGATGGACCTGCAGCCCCCTCCCCAGCCCCCCTCAATCCCCCAATCCCTCCCTGTCCTGACCACCTCTTCAGCCCMCTCCAGCCCCCTGCCCTGTCCGTTCCCCCCCCAGGCCCATCAAGCCCTCGGACATCCTGCCGCCGGAGCGGGGGCACGAGGTGGCCCAGGAGCTGGGGGTGCCGTACTACGAGACCAGCGTGGTGGCCCAGTTCGGGGTCAAGGACGTGTTCGACAACGCCATCCGCGCCGCGCTCGTGTCCCGCCGCCACCTCCAGTTCTGGAAGTCCCACCTGCGCAAGATGCAGCGCCCGCTGCTGCAGGCGCCCTTCCTGCCCCCCAAGCCCCCCCCGCCCCTCATCCAGGTGCCCGACGCTCCCCCCGGCCTGGGGGGGGGCCCGGCCGCGCTGTTCCAGGCCCCGCTCTGCGCCGACGTCGTCTTCCAGCTGCAGGGCGGCCACCGCGTCTTCGCCCACCGCGTCTACCTGGCCACCGCCTGCTCCCGCTTCTACGACCTCTTCACGCTCGAGGGGCCGCCCGGGACCCCCGGCGAGGGGGACGGCGGCGCCCGCGACCTGTCGGCGTGGGGCCGCGGCTTCCTGAGCCTGCGCTGGGAGCCGGTGGCCGACCCGGTGGCGGGGCGGGAGCGGCGGATGGCGGTGGTGGCCATGGACCGGGGCGTGCGTCCAGAGCCGCTCCGTGCCGTGCTGGAATATTTGTACACGGGGCGGCTGGAGCGGCCCCACGGCGACCTGCGCCAGGTGGGCGCCGTGGCCGAGCTGCTGGAGGTGTTCGACCTGCGCATGATGGTGGCCAACGAGCTCAACCAGGAGAGCTTCATGAACCAGGAGATCACCAAGGCCTTCCACGTGCGCCGCGCCAACCGCGTCAAGGAGTGCCTGGGCAAGGGCGTCTTCGCAGGTACAGGGGGTGGGGATGGGGGGCTGTGGGTTTGGGGGGGGTCACCCAGCTCCATCCCCTTCCTGTGGTGCTGGCGTGGACTCGGGGCTCTGGTCACCCTGATCCCCCTCCCACCGCTGAGGTCTTTGGACTCTGGGGTCCTGGAGCCCGTGTCCCAGTCGGTCATGGGGGGGGCTGTTGGTGAGGGCCCTGGGGTGACAGTTCTGGGCTGGGGTGGCCAAGGAGTGTCCAAGRGGTGCTTGTCCCCATGGCAGTGGTGGGCAAGGGGTGGCTGTCCCTTGTCTGTGKTGTCTGAGGGGTGGYTGTCCYCATGGAAGGGGTGTYCAARGGGTGCTTGTCCCCATGGCAGTGATGGCCAAGGGGTGGCTGTCCCCGGTCTGAGGTGGCTGAGGGGTGTCCAAAGGGTGGCTGTCTCCAGGCAGGGGTATCTGAGGGGTGGCTGTCCGCCCCTGAGCTGTCCCTTGTCCCCAGATGTGGTGTTCCGTGTGGATGACGGGGTGGTGCCGGCCCACAAGCCGCTGCTCATYGCCGGCTGTGACTGGATGAGGGCCATGTTCCGGGGGGGCTTCCGCGAGAGCTACGCCGACGAGGTGGGGACCAAGAGAGGACCCGCTGTGGGGCAGGGTGGGCATCTTTGGCTGGGAGCTGGGGGCTGCTCAGACCCCCTGGCCCAGGAACATGTGGCTCTCTCTTGGCTGGGAGAAAGTGGGGAGCTGTGCTGGGTCGGGGGGGCAGTGCTGAGTTGGGGGGGCTATGCCAGGGGTGGGGGTGCTGTGCCAGGTTAGGCACTGCTAGGAGGGTCCCTCCTTCCCCCTGCCCCTCTGGGGGTGTCTCTGAGCCCCCCCAAACTCCCCGGTCCCACAGGTGTCCCTGCCCGGCACCAACTGCGCCTGCCTCCGCGCCGTCCTCGACTTCCTCTACACGGGGGTCTTCACCCCCACGCCCGACGTGGACGCCATGGAGCTGCTCATCCTCACGGACCGGCTGTGCCTGCCGCGGCTGCAGGCGCTCACCGGTGAGCCCCCCCGACCCCCCTTCCGTGGCCCCTGACGTCACCAATACGCCGCCGGTGCCGCGGGGACCGATCGATCGTCCCCGTGTGTCATTCACTGTCCTTATGTAAGCGCGGGGGGGCCCGGCTCGCCCCGGGGGGGCACGTCCCCAGTGTGTGACGCCCCCCCGACCCCCCGTTGTCCCCCCCCTTCCCAGAGCAATACGCCGTGGACGAGCTGCTCCGAGCCTTCATGCAGCGYGTGGAGATCGACGAGCAGGTCATCATCTACCTGGAGATGACGCAGGTACGGGGGGCACTGAGACCCCCGGGGTGGGGGGCACAGACACTCCCGGGCGGTGGGATGACCCCCCCCCCAAATCCCACCCCCAGTTCCACAACGCCCGGCAACTGGCCGCGTGGTGCCTGCACTACATCTGCACCAACTACAACCGCGTGTGCCGCCGCTTCCCCCGCGAGATGAAGTTCATGTCCCCAGGTACGGGGGGGGGGCCGAGGCGGGCGTGGGGCAGGGGGGGCTGGGGGTCCCTGCCCGTGCCCTGACCCCCGGGGTGTCCCCGCAGAGAACCAGGCGCACTTCGAGCGGCACCGCTGGCCCCCGGTGTGGTACCTGAAGGAGGAGGATCTGTACCTGCGCTCCAAGAAGGAGCGGGAGCGCGAGGAGCAGCTGCAGCGCAAGCAGCACCCCCGCAGCAAGTGGTGCTTCTGGCGGCCCTCGCCCCCCGTGTCCTGAGCAGGGGGCTCGGGGAGGGGACCCCCCCGTGGGGCTGGGGGGCTCGGCTGGGCTGGGGGCCCCCTCTGCTGGGCTGAAGGGCTTGGGGGGGCTGGGGGTCCCTGTGACGAGCAGGGGGTTCGGCCCCAGGATCCCCGCATTGGGCTGGGGGCTCAGCTGGGCTGGGGGCCCCTCTGTTGAGTGGGGGGATTGGGGCTGGGGGGGCTTGGCTGGGCTGGATGTTACTGTGCTGGGCTGGGGGTCCTTGTACTGAGCTGAGAGGCTCAGCTGGGCTGGGGGTCCCTGTGCTGAGCAGGGGGCTCAGGCCTGGGGCTCCCATGCTGAGCTGAGGGGCTCAGCCCCGGGACCCCTGCACTTGGCTGGGGGACTCAGCTGGGCTGGGAGTCCCTGTGTTGAGTGAGGGGCTCGGGCCTGGGGCTTCCATAAAGGGCTGGGGGGCTCGGCTGGGCTGAGGGTCCCTATATTGAGTGGGGGGCTTGGGTCTAGGGCTCCCATGCAGGGGTGGGGGTGCCTGTGCCAGGCTGGGGGGCTCAGGCTCAGGACCCCCATCCTCAGCCCCCGAGATCCCACACTGAACAGAGGGGTTTGGCCCCAGAACCCCCACACTGGGCTGGGGAGCTCAGCCCTGGGACCCCGCCACTGAGCCAGGGGGCTTGGCCGGGCTGGGGGTCCCCCAAGGGCTCGTTTACCCCCCCACCCCGGCTGTTTACAGGCTCTGTTGGGTCGCAGCCCCCCCGTCCCACGGTGCCTTTCCCTGGCAGGGGGGCCGTGCTGAGCCCCCCGCCCTGGCAGGGCCCCCCCGCCCCGGCCAATGCTGGTGCTACCTCTGACCGAGCAGTATTTGGGGCTGGGGGTGCGCAGGGAGCGGGGGCTCTGCCGCTCCCTCTTTTTTTGGGGGGGGTCCCCACCCCCGTAGGGCTCTCTGGTGCTGTATTTTCTCCCCCCGTGGGGCGGGGGGGCCAAGCTGTGAGCAGGGTGGGGTGGGAGGGGGGTGGGCGCAGGGGGGGGTCCCTGGGTGCTTGTGTGGCTGCGAGAGCCCCCGGCTCATCTCTGTGCCTTGGACGGGCCCCCCGGCCCTGGGCTGTGTCCCCGGGGGGGATCATTTTCCCTGTCCCAGGGGGGTGGCGTTGTCCCTGTCCCCGGGGCTGTTTCCCCCCCCGGTGTGTGGGGGGGCACCGTCCYCACCCCCGGGCTGAACTGCACAACCGTTTTTACACTTTTTTACCCCAGGAGCACAGCGGCCCCCCCGGTCCCGGGGCCCCACCCGGCCCGGAGCGGGGCCCCCCCACCTCAGCAGCGGCTGTTTTAACCTTTAATAAAGCTTTTTGTAACGGAGCCTGGCTCTGCTGTGCCCCCCAAACTCTGCTGTGCTCCCCCAACACGAGCCCCCCCAAGAAGGAGCGACACGGGGGGGGCTTCATTCGGGTGTATTTATTGGGGGGAGTACAGAGAACATTGGGATGAGGAACAGGAATGGGGGGGCCTGACCCTCACACGGGGGGGACACAAGTGGGAATACAGGGTGGGGGGGTAATTTATTGGGGRGGGCAGATCCCCAGCATGGTGGGAGGGGCTGAGGGCTTCCCCCCACCTCAGGGCCTGTCCCAGGCTGAGCCCCCGCCCCCCGGCTCCAGGGCTAGGCCCCCCATTCCCTCCCCTCCCAGCCTCGCCGGGCCCTGGGAGCGGAGCCCGGGGTCACGTCAGCTCCCACGGGGGGGCTGGGGGGGTCAGGGGCGGCCGGGGGGCACCTGGGGACGTCCCTGGGGTCCCACTGCAGCTGCTGCTGCTGTTTCCAGCCCTGGAGCACAGCTGGGGCCCCAAGCATCTGGCCAGCAGCCATGGGACTGCAGGGTCCCACGGGGGTTTGGGGTCCTAGAGGGGTGCAGGATCCCCCAGGCACTCCCAYGTCCCTCGGCCTCTCTCCCCACATTTTTCCCTCCCTGGTACCCGCAGCTGGCAGGTGCTGCACCCCGGAACGCTGGGCTGGGCTCGGGGCTCTCCCGGCCGGAGCAGCAGGTAGCACAGGTTTCCCAGGATCCTCCCGTCTGAGCCGGGCCTGTTCCCAGCCACGCCACCCTCCGGGAAGGGTGGGGGGCCACGGGAGGATCCCGAACCCGGTGGGAGCCATGGGAGGATCCCCTCGGGGTGGTGCAGCCGGAGCAGCTCCCAGCCCTCGGAAGGGCTTTGGGCCCGGGGGGATCCCGGCCTGGCTCCCCCCRGACATCCCCACGGAGCTAGGGGGGGCTGTGCTCACCCCTTCCCACAGCCGTGCTGCCGGAGCATCCCGGCATTCCTGGTGTTCCTGGCGTTCCCGGCTCAGGCTGGGCCGTAGCAGAGGATCTCACTCAGGTCGTACCCGGTGACAGCGAAGGTGTCCCCGGCRGGGTCACAGAACCGGGCGCCACAAACCTGAGTGTCCGTCACGCACTCGGCGTGGCAGTGCTGGATCTGTGATGGGAGCAGATCCATATGGAATGATGAGATTCCCAKGGCGGCCACGACTCCAAGCGCCATGTCCCTGTCCCAGTCCCCGTGGAGCAGCCATGGCTCCGAGTGCCACATCCCTATCCCAGTCCCCATGGAGCAGCCGTGCCTCCAWGTGCCATGTCCTCGTCCCAGGCCCAGACTCACCTCGATGTCATCTGTGTCCGGGTTCCTGCCGAGCTTCCAGACATGGACAAAGGAATCCTCTGCACCCGACAGCAGCTGCGAGGGGAGTGGAGGGACTGTGGGGTGGCAGCACTGAGGGCCAGGGTGGGACACTGGGGTGGGATATTGGGGTGGGACACTGGGTGGGACTCCAAGGTGGAATGCTGGGGTGGGATGCCAGGTGAGATGCCAGGTTGGATGTCGGGGTGGGATGCAGGTTGGGATGTTGGGCAGGATGTTGGTGTGGGATGCTGAGCGTSATGCTGGGTGTGATTCCAGGTGGGACACCAGGTGGGACCCCCCCCGTCCCTTCTGTACCTTGCCGGTGACCGGTGCCAGGTCCAGCGCGTAGATCCAGCGGGCGTGGGCGCTCACCTGGGCACGGAGCCGCCCCGACCCCGCCTCCCACAGCCGGATCTGCCCATTCCCATAGCCCGCAGCCACGATCCCGTTCCACAGTGTCACCGAGGAGCAGGTGGAGCTGGACAGAGTGGCACGTGTCACCTTTTCCATGGTGTCCCTCCAGCCACCCTCCTTTGTGTCCGATACCCAGYGGGACCCCCGGGGCTCACCCAGATCCCGGGATAATTCCAAGCAGGGTAAACTCCTCCCCGGTGCTCCACAGGCAGAGGGTCCCAGAGTCATCGGCTGTCACCAGGTCCCCGGCCCCGTCCTACAGGGAGAGATGGCTCAGGGGCACCGGGCACTGTCCCCAGCTCCAGGATGGACATCGGTGCTGCCCTCAGCTCTGGAATGGACACCGGCACTGCCCCATGGGCCCTGGCACTGCCCTGGCTCTGRGGCTGCCCCATGGGCACCAGGACAAGCTGGAACAGCTCCTGAAGTGCTGACGGATCCTGGCCGGAGCAGGGCCGGGAATGCCCGCGGGCGGCTCCGTTGGAACACGTCTGTGTTTGCCCACGCTGCCACACCAAGGGYGGATTTCGAGGAAGAGTCTCGGCTCCTCCCGGCCCTGGGAATCTCCCACTGCAGCCCCGGGAGCCCCTCACGGCACTCATGGAGCAAAGGCCAGGGGGGTGTGTGAGGGGACGGGTGATGGTGGCAGTGGGAGGTGACACAACTGCCCGGGAACGGGTTCTGGGGGATGAATTCCTCGGGGATCTCAGAGCAAGGAAAGTTCGGTGACTCATCAGGGAAAGTGCTGAGTGGGAGGCAATGGCTGGTGAGTCTGCAGGGACCTGCCCTGTGAGCTTCCAGAGCCTAAAGTGGTTCCAGGAGAGCTGGGAGGGAGTTTCGACACGGGATGGAGTGACAGGACAAGGGGGAATAGCTTCCCACTGGAAAAGGGAAGATTTGGGTGGGATTTTGGGAAGAAATCCTGCCCTGTGAGGGAGGTGAGGCCCTGGCACAGGTTGCCCAGAGAAGCTGTGGCTGCCCCATCCCTGGAAGTGTCCAAGGCCAGGTTGGACAGGGCTCAGAGCAACCTGGTCTAGTAGAAGGCATCCTTGCCCAATGCAGGAGGTGGGATCGATGGGATTTAGGGTCGCCCACCCTCCCCTCATACCGGGGCCTGGCCCTGCTCAGCCGCGATGTCAGTGATGGGATCCCGGTGCTGCTCCAGGACCTCGCTCAGCGTCACGTTGGTCCCTTTTGGGGGGATGTCAAACACCAGCACRGCCCCGGAGGACGTCCCTGGGGGGTCGGGGGGTCAGCAGGGCTGGGCCCCCCCAGGGTCCCTGCCCTCCCCACGCCCCAGGCCCGGCTCACCCACGCAGATGAAGCGGCCGCCGGCTGCGGCGATGCCTCGGGCGAACACGGAATGTGCTGGAAGGGAATAGGTTTGTGTCACCCATGGGCAGGGACCGACGTCTGTGACAGGCACTGGGGGGGTCACACCCCAATCCTGGCGCAGGCTTGGGCCTGTCACAAGACACTGAGGGGCTGGAGCGTGTCCAGGGAAGGAGCTGGGGAAGGGGCTGGAGCATCAGGAGCGGCTGAGGGAGCTGGGAAAGGRGCTCAGCCTGGAGAAAAGGAGGCTCAGGGGGGACCTTCTGGCTCTCCACAACTCCCTGACAGGAGGGGGCACCCAKRGGGGTCRGGCTCTGCTCCCAGGGAACAAGGGACAGGATGAGAGGGAACGGCCTCAAGCTGTGCCAGGAGAGGTTCAGTTTGGATATTGGGAAAATTCCTCCTGTCCAGCCCTGGTAGTGGTGGAGTSCCCACGCCTGGGGACTTTAGCAGCTCTGTGGATGTGGCACTTGGGGACACGGTCAGTGGTGGCCTGGGCAATGCCGGGGGGGGGTTGGGGGTCTCCCAGGTATTCACCTGCCGGGTGCTCCGGGATGTCCAGCGCGTGCCAGAACACCATGGTGGAGCCGTCGGACTCGTACATCTGGGATGGGGGGACAGGGTGGGACACTCTGGTGGGTGACAGCTCTGGGGAGGCAGCGGGACCCCCACRGCCCCCCTGAGACCCCCCCCAAGCCTCACCTGGACACCACGCTGGGACGTGAGCACCAGCAGCACCCGGGATGGGAGCTCGCACCACGCAGCCTGGGGGGGGACAGAATGGGGGGGCGTGGGCAGGACCCCCACACTGCCCTCCTGGGACAGAACCCCTCCAAACCTTCCTGCTGGAGGCCCCCCCAGGCCCCCCCTCCTGGAACCCCCCCCAAACCCTCCTCCTGGAGCCCCCCAAAGCTCTCCTCTTGGGGCAGAACTCTCCCTCATCCTCCTCCTGGAACAGGAGCCCCCAAACCTTCCTCCTGGAGCCCCCCCAAACCCTCCCCTTAGGGCAGGACCCCCCAAAACCCCATCCTGGGGCAGGAGCCCCCAAACCCCCTCCTGGAGCCCTCCCAAACCTTCCTGGGATAGGACTCCCCGACACCCCTCCTGGAGGAGGGTCCAGCTTCAGCCCCCCACCCCAGATGTGTTTGGTGTTCCCACAGGTGGGTCCCTGCCGGCCTCGGCGACCCCCCCAGGGCCCCGCAAACCCCTCAGGGGGCTCCTTCCCCCTCCCCACAATCTGGGCACTGTGGGATCTCGGGGCCCCCCTGCCCCACTCTGCTGACAGGAGGGTGCCAGGGCCATGTCCCACCCCCCGTCCTTTGCCAGGAGGACCCAAGTGGGGCTTTCCCTGTGCTCCCCGTCCCTCACCTGTGTGAGCAGGGGGGTGCTGAGGGCCGAGCCGCCCCCCCGGGCCTGCAGCTGCCGGGGGGGGCCCTCGCTGCCCAGCAGGCTGAGGGTGGTCCCGTGCACGGCGCCGAAGGCCGGGGGCCGGGCGGGAGGGCACAGCACGGCCAGGTTGTTGTACAGGGCCGAGCTGCTGCTCCGCAGGGCCAGGGTCCGCTCCCGGCGGTACGGCCTGGGGGGGGTCACATCGAGCCGGGGGCTGGGGCGGGTCAGGGGAGAGAAGGGGGACAGATCCCGGGGGGCTGTGGCGGGGGCGGTCGGGCCAGAGTGGGTCGCGGGGGTACTGGGGGCAGATCCAGGGGGGTTGGAGCAGATTCAGATGGGTGCAGGGGTCGATCCAGAGGGACTGTGGGCAGATCCGGAGGGACTGGGGCGGATCCAGAGAGGCTGGGGGCGGATCCAGAGGGGCTGGGGGCAGATGCAGAGGGATTGGGGTGGAGACAGAGGGTCTACGGAGGGTCCAGTGGGGGCCAGGGGTAGGTCCAGACAGGGAGGGGCAGAGCCATGGGGGCCAGGGSTAGATCCAGAGGAGCCGCGGGCAGCTCCTAGGGAGCCCAGAGAGCTCCAAGGGGCAGATTCAGGAGGGCGGGGGCAGATCCACCCCCCTCCCCTTCCAGGGCCCCCCCGTCCCCCAGCCCAAGGTTCTCTCCCAGGGACTCCACCCCAGTCTCACCTCCCGGACCCTTCCCTCACCCTTTCCTGAGGCTCCCGCCCTGACTATCCCTCCCTCCTCGACCCCCGTTTTCCTTCAGTTCCCCCAGTGCCCCYCAGTTCCCCGTTTCCCCCTCCCCACTTACCCAGGTCTCGCCGCCGCCATGGAGACGCGTCGCGGCGTGATGACGTAGAGGGCGGCGCGCGGTGATTGCGTCAGCGTTGCCATGGAGAGCGCGATGCCAAGTGATCGGGATGCCCGAGGTGGGRCTGGGGGAACTGGGCGGGACTGGGAGGAACTGGGAGCGGGAAAAGTGGGGCAAAGGGGGCCGCTGTTGGCGGGGAGGACTTGGGGKGTGTGTGGGTGTGCAGGTGTGCGGAATTGGGGTGTACTGGAGTGTACTGGGGTATACTGGGGTGAGCTGGGGTGGGTTGGGATGTGCTGGGCTGTACTGGGGKCTACTGAGATGCACTGGTGTGTACTGGGATGAGCTGGGGAGCCATACTGGAGTGGGTTAGGGTGTACTGGGCTATACTGGGTGTACTGGGATGAGCTGGAGGCCATGCTTGGGTGGGCTGGGGTGTATTGGGGTGTATATTGGGATGTATTGGGCTGTGCTGGGGTGGACTGGGGTGTACTGGGATGTACTGGGATGAGTTGAGGGCCCACGCTGGAGTGCGTGGGAGTGTACTGGTCTACTCTGGGATGCACTGGGGGGCCACGCTGGAGTGGGCTGGGATATACTGGGGTATRTTGGGTGGTACTGGGATGAGCTGAGGGGCCACACTGGGCTGCGTGGGGGTGTACCGGTCTCTACTGGGGCGCAAGGGGCTGGTCCTCCCCGGGCAGCGGGAGCTGTGGGGGTCTCTGTCCCCTCGCAGAAACTGAAGCCCCGCGGGGCCACCGCCAAGCCGCGACGGGACAAGTCGCGAACGCCCAGCCGAGCCCCGTCCCGGGCCTCCAAGAGGCCCTCCCGCAAGCCCTCCCCCCAGCCCACCCCCGCCACCCCGGCCGAGGATGGGAGGGGGTCCGCGCCCAAGGACGGCGACGTCCGGGAGACCTTGGACGTCGGGGACATTCTGGACGAGCTCCTGGACCGGGTGATAAACGAGAGCGCGCTGGCGGCACTGCTTCGGCAGGTGAGAGAGCCCTCCCCTCCCACGACGGAGGGGTTCTGGGGTGGCCTGGGGGGTGCGGGCGGGGGTCTCAGCGCTGTSTCTGCAGCGGGTGCCCTTCGCCGTGTCGCGGGTGCGGGATGCCATCTTGTATATCGYTGAGTGGCGGTTCCCGCCGCGGGACGAGAGCGACCCCGACCCCGCGGGGGACCCCGAGCGAGACGGAGTCTGGAGCGAGGACGAAGAGCCCGAAACCTGCCCCTGGGACTCCTGGGCAGAGGGCATTGTCTCCGTCCTGGATGTCCCTGTGCCCTCGGGAGAGGTGAGACGTGCCCCAGCCCCCCTGGAACGCGCCGGGGGCTTTGGGACAGGCGGTGTCACCCACACCGGGTCCCCTTTGCCCCYCGGGCAGGTGCCGTGCCAGGACCTCCTCGTGACAGCCGAGGTCCCCGGTGTCCCTCTGCCCTCGGAACAGGTGAGAAGTGCCCCGAGATCCCCCCGAGATCCCCCGGACTGAGCCTCGCCAGCTCTGGGGCCACGAGACACCCGATGTCACCAACACCGGGTCACCCCATGGGGCACCCCGACACTCTCACCCACACCGGGTCCCCTTTGGCCCCCCGGGCAGGTCCCCGATGCGAAGTCCCCGTGCCAGGAGCCCCCCGAAGCGGCCGGAGCTCACCCCGCTGAGGTTCCCGGCGCTGTCACCGTCCTGCCCGTGCCAGGGCCACCCCGCCCGGAGCCGTCCATCGCTCCCCGGCCCCCCGGGAGGGACACCCGCCTCGCCCGGCCCCCTCGGCCCCGGCCGGCCCCGCTGTGCCCGCCCCGGCCCCCGGAGCCTCCCGGGGGGAGGTCCCGCGAGGCCACGACGGGGGTCGGCCTCCAAGTGCCGCCGTCGCCGACACCCTCCTCCCGCGGCAGCGTGGAATCAATCGAGCCGCTAACGCTCTGGCGCGGCAGGAGGATCATCCCGGGGGTCCCCAGGCTGGGTGTCCGCCGCGGCGCCCCGGGCTGGGTCACGCCCGAAGTGAAGGTGCTGGACGTGGCGGCCGAATTCGGGCTGCTGCGTGCCCAGGGGAGGGGTTCGCGGGGCTGGATGCTCCTGCGGGGGTCCCTGCACGTCCTCGCGGGACCCCCGCGGCGCCCCAGGACCCAGCCGCAGCTGTGTGACCCCTGGCTGGCCGCGGCTCAGCTGGCGCCCGGTGTCACCGTGCGCTGCGGCGGCACCGAGCGGCGCGGGCCGGGCACGGCGGGGCACGAGCAGGAGAAGAAGGAGGAGGAGAAGAGGGGGAGGAAACTTGAGCGGGAGCTGAAGCCCATCCGCCGCTACCCGGTGTGCCGGATGTCGGAGGAAGGCGAGTGGTGAGGGAGGCGCCTGGAAAACCCGCTGGGAATGTGACAGCTCCGAGGGGGCGTCCCAGCTCCGGGGAGACGCCCGGCCCGTGGGGGCTCCTCGGCACCCCGCGTCCCACC
The DNA here is from genome assembly GCA_018881555.1 of Amblyornis subalaris. Lineage (NCBI taxonomy): Eukaryota > Metazoa > Chordata > Aves > Passeriformes > Ptilonorhynchidae > Amblyornis > Amblyornis subalaris. The sequence goes on along the minus strand of JACAXG010000151.1, from coordinate 753,265 downwards.
TCCACCGACGCCGGGGCTGGCACCGCGCGGCGCTCCCGGAGCTCCGGGCCCTTTGCCAGCGCTGCCGAAGAACACAGAAATAAATAAAGTAAACTGCAATTAGCTTTCCTCACCCGCCCGGTGACCCGGCGGTCCCACCGGAGCGGGGCCGGGAGCACCGGCAGCAGCAGCCGCGGTGCCACCAGCCCCCGGACTCACACGCGGGTCGTCCCCGCAGCACCTTTGCCCCCAAATGAGGAATAAGGGGGATGTAACGGGGTGACACGCGTGGCTTCATCCTCTGAGCTCTCCGTCCTGGAGGACAGGGACCGCGGGTCGGGCTGCTCCGGCGGGACGGGGCAGGCAGAGAATGCCCGGAGACTCCTCTGCCTCCCAGGGAGGTCTGGGCGCAGCTCGGGGTCCCTCGCTGGGGCTGTCCCCGCCCGCTGGGCCCCTCCTCCAGGTCCCTGCTCCCACAGGGACGTGCTCCAGCCCTGAACCACCCGTGTCCGAGTGTCCCCGCGCGGCAGGACGGGGACCTTGGAGAGGGTCCCCCCTGCAGCCGCCCCGAGGTGGCACGGGGTCCCCTGTGGCGCGGGCGAGCAGCCCCGGGGGGGCACCGGGGACACCGCGGTGGCAAAAGGAGTTGTAAGATTCGATGTTAAATCCTCTGCTAGTCCCCCCCGGTTACTCYCTGAATTATATTTATATAATCCCTCATTAATATATGAGGAGTAGACGYAGTTTTCTGCTCATTAGCATGGTTTTCAATTCCTCGTTAGCATGAGATARAGCGGTAGGCGTGGGTTTCGAGTCGTCATTAGCATAATATGCAAAGTAGGCGTGGTTTGCATTTMCTAATTAGCATGAGATGTGGGCGGTTTCGCGGATGCTCGGGTCTTAATTCGATGGTCGTCGGGGGTCCACTCTGGCGATCCTACAAGGCAAGTATCCCCAAAATCAAGTGTCTTATTTGTGTCCCCTCTTACTGCGCTGGTGCAATCACTCCCTTTTTACTCAACACTAGCACTTTTGGTCCGGGCCGGGCAAGGCCAGAACTGTAACCGGAACAGGTTCTTTTGCAGTTGGTGGGGTTCTCCAGCACCGAGCGCTTATTAATGGAACTACTGCCAGTGTCATCACCGCCACYAACTGACTGGGGACACCGGGGTGGCACAGGGGACATGTGGCTCGCCCTCCTGCCTGCTCAGGCCACTCTCCTGTTCCTCCGTGGCTCCCAGTGGCTTGATTCTCACAAAAATCACGGTATAAAAAGTTCAAAGGCTCTCGTCTTTTGAAGCATTCGTTTATTTTCAGCGCTGGGGACACAGGGGGTCGCTCCACCCAGCATGTATTTCTAAGAAAAGGTGGTTACATGCTAATAATTTCCCAGAACTTATGAATATTATCTACGTATTTCTACGCATGCGCATTGCCTCCTGGTAGTCGTCCCGGGTGGTCGTGGGATGAAGGCTGTAGTCTTCCTCTCGGCTGACCTTTTTCACCTTTCCTTCTTGCCYATGGGTATTCGATAGAGTCTTATGTAAGTCCCTCGTTGGCAGGCTCCAATTCTTTTGTCCTCTGTTTGAAAACTTTGTGTTTCTTGCAATCTAACAGTTTCTGCAATTTTGTCTCTATTTTCCTTAAAGACTATGAATTAATATTTGTTAAGCTACAGACTTGTTAAGCTTATTATAAGAATCCCTTTGTTATTACAAGAGTCTCTTTATTATTACCAGAGTCCCTTTGTTATAAAATTTTCTTTCAGTTCAAAGCCTATATAATTCTAGATGCATTCGAATAAATATTTTATTTTACAGGAGYGCTTCTTTAGAAAAACTCAAAATGCAAATATATTGACAAACAGCCCTCCTAGGACATCAGCCTTAGGGTTAAAATTAATTCCTAGTTCACCAATTATTATTGTGTGCTCCCAAGTGCTCTTTCAGGCTCATGGGGCAGTGGGACCCGTGTCATGCCATGCTGACGCCTGGGCAAAGGTCCTGCTCTGACCTCTGTCCCCAGCCCCACCCCGCGCCCGGACGGATCCCACACCTGGCCATGGAACTGCTGGGGGCCCTGGGCCCCCCGTGGTGGCTCCTGCTGCTCCTGCTCCTGGGGCTGCTGCTCTGGGCCATGCGCAGACCCGCCTGGGACCCCCGCAAGTGTCCCACGGACCTGACAGGCAAGACAGTGATTGTCACTGGAGCCAACAGCGGTGAGTGGGGACAGGTCGTGGGGACACGTGGGTGATGGTGTGATGGCTGTGGGGTGACCTGTGGGGCACAGGGGTGACCCTTGCCAGCCCAGTCCCCGCTTTGGGAGTGCAAATGGCTGCAGAAGCAGCCGGTGGCAGGTCCCTGGGCACCCACAATGTGCTCCTGGTGCCCCGTGCCCACAGCACACTCTCGGTGCCCCCTGTCCACCCTCGGTGGCTGGACTCCACCTCGTCCCTGTTAATGGGAAATGTCCAATGACAGCCAAGGCCACCGTGCCGCTGGCCACCACATCACACCAGGACTGGGGTCTCTGCTCCCACCTGTGTCCCACTGCTGAGCATGTGGTCGGGCTGGCACAGCTGGGGACATTGGGACCCCCAGGTGGGATTGGAATATCCACATGTACCCAGGGACAGGGTGGCCCACATGTGCTGGGGTTTCCCCCGATTCCCTCTGTGCCGCAGCGCTGCACTGCTGGGTGGTTTTGGTGGCCACGGCAGGGGCTGCTCAGACCCYCGGGACAGGAACATGAACCCTTGGGGGCGGGGACCTGGCGGGGATCAGCCCATGCCTGCTCCGTGTTCCGCAGGCATCGGCAAATGTGTGGCCATGGACCTGGCGCGCCGGAACGCCCGCACCATCCTGGCGTGCCGGAGCCGGGAGCGGGGCCAGGCAGCTGTGGAGGAGATCCGGGCGGCCACTGGGAACCCGGCCGTGGTGCTGCGGCTGCTGGACACCAGCTCRCTGGCCTCGGTGCGCGCCTTCGCCAGCGCCGTGCTGCGCGAGGAGTCGCGGCTGGACGTGCTGGTCAACAACGCCGGCGTCACCGGTACGTGCCAGGCCGGGCCCTGCAGCCCCAACAGGGGTCCAGCGCTCCGTACCGATCCCCCACAGCACCCACCACCCCCTTTTCCAGGGCTGCCCTTCGCCATCACATCGGAGGGGCTGGAGCAAACCTTCGCCACCAACTACCTGGGCGCGTTCCTGCTCACCAACCTCCTCCTGGGTGAGCGTGGGGGCTAGGGGGACTGGGGAGGTCTGGCGACCCCTCCCCGCTCAMCCCCTGCTCCCCACAGACCTCCTGAAGTCCTCGGCGCCCGCGCGGGTGGTCAACGTGTCGTCGTTCCGGCACAGCACGGGCACGGCCGACAGCGGGTTCCTCACGGGGCAGCGGCGCGCGGGCAGGTACGACGCCGCCTACAACAGCACGAAGCTGATGAACGTGCTCTTCACCGCCGAGCTGGCGCGGCGCCTGCACGGCACAGGTGGGTGCCGGGCCACGCCAGMCTCGCCCCTGCTCGTCCCCGTTAATGGCTGACAGCMAAGGCCACCGTGCCGCTGGCCACCACGTCACACCAGGATTGGGGTCTCTGCTCCCACCTGTGTCCCACTGCTGAGCATGTGGTCAGGCTGGCACAGCTGGGGACACTGGGATGCCCAGGTGGGATTGGGATATCCACCCTGGAGACATCCCCCGTGCCAACCCCCTGTGCTCCTGTGCCATTGCCCAGGGGCTGCCAGCAGGGCTGGGGGGTCTGACACCAGTTAGAGACTCCCTGGGATCCCCTGCGGGCGGCAGAGCCCTGCTCTGAGGCTGGCCTGGGGGCTGCTCCTCCTGTTCCCGGAGGCATTTGGGGTCCCCAGGGTCCCCACCCTGCTGACGGTGCGGCCTGGCAGGGGTGACAGTCAACGCGCTGAGCCCYGGCGTGGTGAGGACCAGCATCATGCGCCACTTCAGCTGGGCCGTGCGGGCGCTCTTCTGCCTCCTCTGTCCCTTCATGAAGGTGAGTGGCGCAGGGTCCTGCCCACTCTGGGCACAGCGGGGTGGGTGGGGGGTGACAGACCCCCTCTCACCCCCATTCCCCCGCAGTCGGCCGAGGAAGGCGCTGCCAGCACCATCTTCTGTGCCGTCTCAGAGGAGGCCATGGGCATCTCTGGGAAGTACTTCGACAGCAAGTGCCGGCTGGCGCTGCCCTCGGCGGCCGCCCGCGACGCCGCGCTGGCACGGAAGCTCTGGGAAGCGTCGGAGCGGCTGACAGGGCTCACGGAGCGACCCCGGGACTGAGCCACCGGGATGCCCCCCCTCAGCAGGGCGGGAATGGGGACACGGATGCCCCTCTGCTCCCCCCGTACCCACTCTGTGCCACCCGGCACTGCCTGGGGGACGACACGGCGCCGGCTGGGTGTGATGTGACACCTTTATTAAAACCCCCGGCGCGACACGCGCCGCTACTTCCAGGTGATGTCCAGGTCCAGCCGCTGCTTCCGCACGGCCTGCAGGAAGCCATCGTAGTCGCGCCGGTGGATGTCGGGGCAGCGGGACAGGTCCAGGCGCCGCAGGGGCCCATCGGAGCCCAGCAGCTGCCACACAGCACCGGCAGACACGTGGCTCTCGGCCAGCGAGAGCTCCTGCAGCTCCTTCAATCCCGGCCCCGCCAGTGCCAGCTCCAGCACCGAGTCCAGCGGGAAGGGCACTGCCAGCAGGCGCAGGGTCTGGAGCTGCGGGGCCCCGCACAGCAGCGAGGCCAGCGTGGAGCTCAGCACCGGCCTGTGTGCGGCTGGCACCGGCCCCGCGAGGGTCAACGAGAAGCTCTGGAGCTGGGGCAGCCCGCGGGGCAGCAGGTCGGTGGCCCAGCGTGGCGGTGGCGCGGGGGGCTCCTCGGGGGGCTCATCGTTGGCACGGGGGTCCGGTGGCACTTCCAGCTCGGCGCTGAAGCTCTGCAGGCCGGGGCAGCTGGCGAGCAAGGTGGGCAGCGACAGCGGGTCCCAGCAGCTGAAGCCGTGCAGGGTCAGGGCACGCAGGTGGGTGCCCAAACCCTGTGCCAGCGGCAGCACCTCTGCCAGCGCACGGCCGTGCCGCCCGGCGCAGCCCAGCGTCACTCGGGACAGGCACTTCCAGTCCGGCAGCTCCCGCAGCCCTGCGGCGCCTGGACCGTCCTCCAGCCACACGCTGACCTCCTCGGCCTTGGGACACACGGCGTGGACGGTGCCCAGGGCGTCCTCCTCCACCTCCTCCAGCTGCCGCAGGCGCAGCGTGAGCGGGAGTCCCTTCAGTGCATCCTCAAGGCTCCGTGCCAGCTCCTCCAGCGAGGGGAAACCCTCAGGGTCCTTGGTGCTGTCCAGCTGCCGCTTGTGGAGCAGCTGGAGTGCTTCCGGCACGGCACTGTGCGCAAGCACCTCCAGGTGTGGCAGGGCCAGCAGCAGGAAGGCCACGGCGGCCACCGTGTTCCCGTCCCCGGTGTGCTCCAGGTCGCGGGCCAGCAGCACGCGGAGCACGGGGCAGCCCGGGCTCCGTTCCAGGGGGTCGTAGCCCAGGTGCTGCAGGGCGCGCGGGGTCACCTTCTTGCAGCCGGACACGTCGAGCTCCCGCAGGTGCTGGCAGCRGGAGCCCACCGCTGAGAGCACCTGGATGTTGGCCTGGGTGTTGGCCAGCCCCAGGCGGCTCAGGCGTGGCAGCCCCTCGGCCAGGTCCACCAGCACGGCCGGAGAGAGCCGCCCGCAGCCCCCCAGGTCCAGCTCGCTCAGGCCCTGCAGTCACACGGGGAGACACTCAGTGAGGCGGGCAGGGAGTCATGGATGCCACTCTCACCCCCTGCCCACAGAGGGTGGGCACCTCAAGAGTCACGGAGGGTGGGCACACCCTGTCTGCTTCCCCTGCTCCAATCCCCGAGCCCATGGACCATGGCACCTCCACCCCTATGGAGAGTGGAACACCCAGCCCCACTCCCCCTGCCCCATGGATGGTGGGCACCCCCAGATCCATTCCCCCTGCCCCATGGAGGGTTGGCAACCCCTGCCCCATGGACCATGGCACCCCCAGAGGGTTGTCACCCCCAGCCCTACTCCTACCCTGCCCCATGGATGGTGGGTACGCCCATCCCCATAGAAGTTGSCACCCCCAGTCCCACTCCTCCTACCCTACTGACGGTGGACATCCCCAACCCCACAGAGGATGGGCACCCCCTGCCCCACTCTCCCAGCCCACGGACCGTGGCACCCCAGCCCCACTCTCCCACGCCCACGGCAGGCGTGCACCCCCAGCCCCACTGCCCGTGCCCACCTGGCAGCGCAGGACGATGAGGTGCCCCAGGGCGTTGTTGGCGAGCGCGGGGCAGGGCCGCAGGCTGAGCTGGCGCAGGTGTGGCAGCAGCAGCAGGTGCAGCGCCGCGCGCGACAGCCGCCGGCTCGTCCCCAGCATCTGCAGCAGCTCCTGCACCAGCCCGTAGGCTRGGGGAAAACAGGGTGGTCAGCAGAGCCTGGGACCCCCACTGACCCACATGGGGGTCCTGGTGCCTTGGCACCCCCCCCACGCCTCAACCAGGGCTCACTCAGGTCGTTGAAGGGTCCCACGAGGAAGCGGAAGTCGTACTCRTCCAGGTAGTTGTCACTGTAGTCCTTGGCCCAGAGGCTCTGCATGTGCTGGGCCAGGCTCTGCAGGCACAGCGTGGCCAGCGTGGGCACTGCCCGCCGCCGGGGCATCCCTGCATGGGGACAGGGACAGTTAGGGAAGGGGAAAGGGACAGTCAGGGACAGCCACCATGGTCACTACCCACCACTGGGGCATCCCTGGGACAGGGACAGGGACCAGCCACCAGGGCATGGCCTGAGGACAGGGACAATCAGGAACCACCTGGTGGGACATTGCCTGGGGACAGGGACAGCCAGCACAGGCACTGCTGCGGGGACAGGACRAAGCACTGCCACCCGTCACAGCCCRAYCTCATTTTGGGGTCACTTTCCYCCAAATTGGTGCAGAAATGAGCGCCCGGTGCCGGTTTTGGTTTCAGTTTCACTCTGTTCCCGGCGGGAATCCCGCCGTGATCCAGGGATGAACCATCACCGGGCACCGTGGCTCAGCCCCCCGAAACTCCGCTGGGATATCCCAAACCTCACCTGCAGCTCCCAGCGGGCACCGGCGGCTCCGGGATGGGATCCCTCAGCTCTGGGAGCTGGTCGGGAGTTATCCAGGTGTGAACTGGGATAGGGGATGCCKGAGCAGTGGCGTCCTGGAATTCAGCAAGAAATGAGGAGATGAATCCTGATGAGATAAATTAAAGCCTCAGCCCGACACCGAATCCCGGTTCCTGGATCCACAACTTTGGAAAACACCCCAGTGCTCCCAGTGGGGTGGGGAAGGGTAGATGGAATGGRGAGGGTGTAAGAGGTGCTGGAAACTGGAGAAAGCAAACATCACCCATGTGGGAGCGGTGGACCACGTGGASATGGGGACCGGGAAAAGACCTTCTGGCCCTGGGAAAAGACCCCCGGGATCGGGAAAAGACTCTCTGGGATGGGGAAAAGACCCTTTCAGGACCAGGAAGAGGTCCTCGGAGACTGGGAAAAGACCCGGGGAACCGGGAAAATACTCTTGGGGACTAGGAAAAGACCCCTGCGGACTGGGAAAATATCCCTGGGAACCAGGAAAAGACACCTTGGGACTGGGAAACGATCCCCGAGGACTGGGAAAATATCCCCGGGCGCTGGGAAAAAAACCTCGCACTGGGAAAAGACCCTCGGGGCCCGTGAGGAGACCCTCAGGGACTGGGAAAAGATCCTCYGGGAAGCAGCCCAGGCACACAAGGGTGGGAAGAAGGCGGCACGGAAAGACCTCTGKAACACGGGAATACGGTGCTTGGTGAGTAAKGCGGGCAGGGCAGGGCAGGGCCGTGTCCCACCGTCACTGTCACCCGGGCACGGCTCTCCCGCGGAGAGCAGGCGGGCAGGGGATGTCACCGCCCGCTCCGCCAGCCCCTGGTTCCAGCGGGGACTGGGAGCACAGGGTGGGGCACGGGGCGGCCGGGATGGGGGATTGGGGAAGCCGCGGGCCCCTCCCCACGCGGGGGTCCCGGGGGATGGGGCCAGACCCTTCCCGGAGAGACCGGACCGGCGTCAGCGGGGAAATTCCAAGGGACGGGGGTCCTTCCCATCACCGGMATTAGGGACCCCTCCTGGAGGGAGCATCTCTTTGGGGGAGCCGTCCCGGGGGACCCCTCCTTGATGACCCCACTTTGGGCGCCCCACTCAGAGACCCCTCGCCAGAAACCCTTCCTTGGGGACACCGCCCTTGGGGACTCCCGGCCACTCCTTTTGGCCTGCGCTGCCCCACATCCCGGGGGTTCAGGATCAGGACCCTATCCCAAGGAAGGCCAGCGGTGGGAATAAAGACCCCATCTCCACAGCAACAGCTCCTGCGACCACCCCCCTTGCTGTCGGCGGGTGGCGAATCGGGGTCGGTCCCAGGTGGGGAGCGCTTACCGGCGGCTCCGAGACGCGTACCGTCCCGACTGATCCCGTCCCGTCGCGCTGCTTCCTCCTTCTCACCCTCCTCCTCTTGCTTATCCTCCTCCCTCATCCTGGCTCCGCCATAAATCGCTCCCCCTGCCTGGCTTCACTCAGGGCATTGCGCATGCGCATCACCGGAGGCCCCTTCGGCCCTCACTGCCCCCGCGGGCTGCCCCGCGCCGTGCCTGACGCCCAGCGCGCCCGTACGGGCTCGCTGGGCGTCAGGCACGGCGCGGGGCAGCCCGCGGGGGCCCTGTTGTCGGGCGGGGTCGGCGGCGCTGGGAGCGGCCGGGCCGGAGGTACCGGGGGAGGCCTGGGGGGGTCGGGGGGTCCCGGAGGGTCCCCGGGAATGGGTGGGGGAAAGTGGATTAGCGGCCGGAGAAGAGGGAGAAGTGTCGCGGTGATGGTGGGGTGTGGAGCGTCCCTTGTTGTGTGGGTCTAGGGAGGTGTAAAGGGACGTGTGCGGGTGGTTGGGGGTCTGTGTGAAGGGTTTGGGAAGTGTAAAGGGGTGATGGGGTCTGTGCGTGCGTCTAGGGGGGTGTAAAGGGGTGTATGGAGATCTGTGTGAGGCGTTTGTGGGGATTTGAGGGGGCTCTGGGGGTGTACGGGAAGGTTTAAGGGTTTATGAAGGTCCGCGTGGGCGATTTGAGGGGATCTAGGGCGAGTTTGCGGTCTGTATGAAGAATTTATGGGGATCTGTGGGGGCGTTTGTGGTCTATGGGGGTGTGGGGGGGGGTCTGTGGGGGGTGTCTGGGGAGTCTGTAGGTGCTCTGGGGGTGTAAAGGGACATAGGGGTGTTGGGGGGTCTGTGTGAGGAGTGTATGGGGGTCTAAAGGGGTGATGAGGGTCTGCACGTGGGTCTGGGGATGTTTATGTGGATGTTTGGGGAGATTTAGGGGTGTATGGGAGGGTCTAAGGAGGTGTTCAGGGTCTGTGAGCAGTTTATGGGGGTGTGGAGGAGTCTGTGGGGGTGTTTGAGGCGGATTTAGGGGTCTGTGGGGGTGTTTGGGGTGATTTAGGTGTCTATGGGTGTGTTTGGAGTGGATTTAGAGATGTTTGGGGGCATTTAGGGGCGTGTGGGGGGGTCTACAGGGGCGTTTGGGGGCATTTAGGGGTATATTGGGGGTTTCTGGGAGTGTGTGAAGGGTGGTCAGCGATGGGATGGAGGGGGCCACTTCCCTCTTGGGATTGTGGTGTGGGAATGGGAAGGTTAGATCTAGAGGCGAGGTGGGAATGACTCAGCCCGGAGGTAGTTACTGCCTGGGCTAACTGGGGGAAGCTCGTTAGGGGCGGCAGGGTTGGCACGGATGGAAATTCCCAGTCGTGGATCCAGGGAAAGTACAGCACCTTCCAGCAGGGGATTCTGTGTTGGGAATTCTGTCAGAGCACGACCCGCCCTTATTAGCACAATATGTGAATAATTAATAAGGATTAATTAGGGATGGGATTCGGGTGGGGCCACGTACCTGGGTGAGGTGTCGGTCCCAGGGTCACCCAGAGCCGTGTCCCAGTGTCCTGGCGGCTCCACTGGTGCCATGGCTCTCTCCAGGCTGGTCAGGGAATTCCAGAATTCCGGTCAGGAGGGACCTTCCAGTGCCGTTCCTGGGCTGTCACACCACGGATGGGCCCGGATTTCCCGCAGCATTTTTGGGTTTCCGTGTCCGTTATCAAAAATTCCGGAGCTCATCAGGAATTCCCGGAATGTGGGGCTCTCCCACAGCACCTTCCCTGCAGGTTCTGTGCTGGGTGTTTGGTCACCTGCCCAGGTGACCTTGGAGCAATTCCTTCGTTCTATCCTTTCTCCCTCCGTTCCCGAATGTGGTGCCGGGTGGTGGCTCCGCAGGGTGGCTTTGGAAATAAACACAGGGATTAAATTCCTTTGGTGCATTTGAGGGGGAAAAGGAGACATTTTAGTGGATTTTGGTGCAGGGAACCCCAGGAGCCAGGGGGGGTCACGTTGTGCTGATGTTCCAGAATCCCAAATCCCACCTGGGAGCTGCCGAAGGAAAATTTGAGGGGGGGGGAGGTTCACACCCATTCCCGAGTTTTCCAAGGGAAAATGCCTAAGGAATGGAAAACGGGGAAGAACATGGGTGGTGGGGATGGCAGGGATGTGGGAACTGCGTGCAGGTGCTTCGGCTGGATTGTCCCCTTAGCATGGTGCGGAGTGCTCTGCTCCCAGATTTTCCATGGACTGAGGTTTTTGGAGGGATTGGGGTTTTGATGGATTGGGGTTTATGGATTATGGAGTGACTTGCAACCCTGGATATTCCCCCCCTCCGTGCCCTCATTTACCTGCCCTCTGAGGGAGGGGGCTGGTCAAGAATTCCATAAGGAATGAGAGAGAGAAGTTTAAGGCTGGGAATTGCTCGGAGCAAGATCCGAGGGGGTTTGTGAGGGAGGAAATCCAGGGGCTGCTGCTCCGGCGGCCGAGCAAAGTCCCGCATGGAACGAGCAGTTTCGTCCTTCCCATTCCCCGAGGACCGAGCGCAGCAGGGGCACGGCTAAATCAGCTTTCCTGGGAATGATCCCAGTTGGAATCAGCCGGGAATCCCGCGGGGCGTTGGATGGGGATGAGCTGAAATCAACTGACCTCCCGCTGCATCCTCGGCGTGTCCGGGCGTTGCTGTGGCTACGGAGCATCGATCCCATCCCGGAGCTGGGAATGCGCCGGGATGATCCCGCGGGGTCGGGGGTGGGAGGGGGCTGCGGGGGCTGCGGTGCCGCGGTGCAGCCGTGCAGGGCGCAGGCTCCAGCGCCGGGTCCTAGTGCCGGGATCCGCCTCACCTGGAATGAGGTCCCGAGGGAGGGAAAGGGGGATTGGGAGGGACCTTCTGGCTCTCCGCGACTCCCTGACAGGAGGGTGGAGTCGGGGAGGGTCGGGCTCTGCTCCCAGGGAGCAAGGGAGAGGAGGAGAGGGAGCAGCCTCAAGGTGTGCTAGAGGAGGTTTAGGTTGGATAATGGGAAAACTTGTTCATGGAAAGGGCTGCCCAGTCCTGGCACAGCTGCCCAGGGCAGTGATGGAGTCTCCATCCCTGGAGGGGTTTAAAATCCGTGTGGATGTGGCACTTGGGGACACGGTCAGTGGTGGCTTTGGCAGTGATGGGCGACAGTTGTACTCAATGGTCTCTGAGGGATTTTCCACCCTAAACCGCTCCATAATTCCTTGGAAATCGGTGTGTGATCCCTGCAGTGAGGGCAGTGCTGGCCTCGATGACACCGTGTCCACCTTCCAGTTCCTGTTGTTCCCAAGTGACCTGGCTGGGTGGCCTCATTTTGGGTGCTGGATGCCCCTAATTTGAGGGGTCTGGTCAAGTGCCACAGAGACAGACTTTGGACAAAGGCCTGGAGCGCCAGGACAAGGGGGAATGGCTTCCCACTGCCAGTGGGCAGGGATAGATGGGATATTGGGAAGAAATTCCTCCTTGTGAGGGTGCTGAGGCCCTGGCACAAGTTGCCCAGGGACGTTGTGGCTGCCCCATCCCTGGAAGTGCCCGAGGCCAGGTTGGACAGGGCTTGGAGCAACCTGGGATAGTGGAAGGTGTCCCTGCCCAATGCAGGGGGTGGGACTGGATGGGATTTAAGGTCCCTCCCAACCCAAACCATTCCATGACTCCATGATCTGATTCCCCTCATCAGGAAGAGCAGAGCCTGGATTGACTTTTGAGGTCCCCTGGGGGTGTTCAGGGTTTAGATGGGAATCTAAAAAGTCATAAACTCGATTGGGATTTATTTTCATATATTAAAGACCAAACCCCAAGTGCCTGAACTCTGTTTCCTGGTAAACTTAGCTGCTCCCAACCCCAAAATCAACTTTGTGAAGGAATTTCACTGGGAGAGATGTGCATAAAATATATCAGAATGCAGTAAGGTGGAATTTTGCTCCTGCTGGATAAATACTGGGAGTTTCTGAAGGTTTTCAACCTTCCTCCTCCATGTGCTCCCCGAGCTGGGGGTGTTCCAGCTGCTCAGCGGGGGGCTGGCTTGTATCCCAGATCCCAGGGAAAAGCCTGGAGGTTGAGGGGGGATATTTTTGGACATCTTTTATCTGTGATGATGAATTAGACAGAGAGTTTGAGCTGCAGAAAATCCATGTGGATCCTGCAGAGAGATGGAGCGGCGTGTGGGGCAATCCATGTCCTGGGAAGTGGAGTGGGTGGCACTGGGGATCCCTGGAGCTCTGTGACACCTGGTGCTTCCTCCCAGGAGAGTGAGGATCCCTCCAATCCTGGCCAGGTGCGACCCTGACGTGTGGAGGATGCTCCAGGCTGCTCCAGCCCAGAGTCCATCCCAGTACACGGCTCCAGAGACTCGCTGAGTGGGAGTGGGAGCACAAGGCAGCGCTTACGGTACGTGGTATTCCTGATAAATCCCAAAATACCTGGGAAGGGGCTGGGCTGGGGGCCTGCTTCCTTCCCATCCCTGCTCAGTGCACCAGTAAATTTAATCAGACATTGGATGTGTTTCCATGGAAAAGGGGATGCTGGAGTTCCTGGAAAGCCCAGGAAGGTTTATTTACCCTGGAGATTTTTTCCAGCTGGAGCAGCAGTTCCTCCTGACATGGCAGTGCCTGAGTTTGGGGGGAAATGGAATTTTTTCCCTTTGTGCAGAGCAGGTTTGGGGCCAAATCCACAGGTTGTGCTGAGGGTGGGGCAGCCAAAAACCCTCAGAGACTGGGGGATGTCCACAGGGATGTAATTACCAAAACTTCCCATATCCCCGGAATTCAGACACTAATAAAGCTCCCATCCTACCTCAGCTTCTTGACTTAAGCTCAGGATCCTTGTGGGTCCCTCCCAGCTCAGGATATTCCAGGATTCTTTCCCTCCAGAGTTCATTTTCATCCAAAATCCAAGTAGTAAATAAAGCAGGAGATGGTGAGTGGTGCCTGTGGCGTTGTTGTGTTGAGAAATGGGATATACCTGAAGGTGCCAATGGGATATCCATGAAAACCCAGGACTTGCTGTGTGGGGTCACCAAGGCCTGGTTTGGAATGGAAAATGGGTTTGGGTTTTCGTAATGATGGAGTTGCCATCCTTGGAGGGATTTAGGCTGGATACTGGGAAATTTCTTCCTGGAAAGGGCTGCTCAGGGCAGTGGGGAGTACCCATCCTTGGAGGGATTTAACAGCCCTGTGGATGTGACACCTGGGGACATGGTCAGTGGTGGCCTTGGCAGTGCTGGAGGAATGGTTGGACTTGGAGGGCTTTTCCAGCCTAAAGGATTCCATGATTCTATTCCACGATTCCACGATTTTCAGCACAGGTTGCCCAGAGCAGCTGTGGCTGCCCCATCCCTGGAAGTGTCCAAGGCCAGGTTGGACGGGCTTGGAGCAACCTGGGATGGTGGAAGGTGTCCCTGCCCATGGCAGGGGGTGGGACTGGATGGGCTTTAAGGTCCCTCCCACCCAAACCATCCTGTGATCCTATGAAATTGTGTTTGTGTAGAAAAAAGTCCCTTGTGCTTTAGTTTAGCATGGAAAACTCTGACTAGGGAGGAGGAGCCACGGGACATCTTTAATTTTCTTTTTAAATTAATAACTACTCTTCTGCTCCACCTGGGAGCAAAGCCTGTCTGGTGTTCCCTGGTATTTTCCTTGTTTTGGGTCTGTCCTGGTATTCCCAGAGCTCTGTGGGAAGAGCAGTGGTGAGTTCCCATCCTCTGAGGGGGGTGCTGTCCCACACTCCACTCTTCCAGAGCTCCCACTTACCCTTTGTCCCATCTGAATTCCTGCTGAAATTCCATGGCTGTTTCCCAGTTTTCCTTGCACTTAGAGGAAGCTTTCTTTGAGTTCCCTCTTGACATTCCAGCCCCTCCTTGGAACACAACCCCTGCCGTCGCTCCGCAGGGTGAGCACCCTCCAAGTGTTTGTGTCCGTGGCTCTGGTCCCGCTCTGGGGCTGGCTGAGCCACAGCTTAAGGTGGAGAGGAGTAGCAGAAATCCTTTAGAATTTAGGAATTAGGAAGAAATCCTTCCTTGTGCGAGTGGGGAGGCCCTGGCACAGGTTGCCCAGGGATGCTGTGGCTGCCCCATCCCTGGAAGCGTCCAAGGCCGGGTTGGATGGGGCTTGGAGCAACGTGGGATAGTGGAAGGTGTCCCTGCCCATGGCAGGGGGTGGCACTGGRTGGACTTTAAGGTCCTTTCCAACTCRAACCATTCCATGATTCTATAAATAGRTGACATAGGTGATATTTGCTCCCGGATTCTGGTAGTGAAGCACTGTGAGCTTCCGATGCYGGGAAAGGTTCTTCCCTCTGGATAAAATAATTCAGATTTTCTAAATCTTAYAAATTGGCTTAATACTTTTCATAGAATCATGGMRTGGTTTGGGTGGGGAAGCAGCTGGAGCTCCAGTGACCAGCGGATAACTGGGGTGGCCCTGGTTGAGTTCTTGGTGGTCCCAGTGAGAAATTCCCAGTTTCCAACTGGGTTTTTTTGTTTATCCCAGCTGTCCATTGTTAAAGCTCCTTCCCCRAATGCCAGTGCTGTGTCCTTGAGGACCATGAGCTTCATTCTGTGGGACATTGTGGCCTTCCYCTCCCTGGATGTGCCATGCTCAGTGACATGTCTGCTTTTTTGGGGTGTATCCATGATTTTTTCSCTCTTCTCCTGGTTCCTGAAGCCACATTCCAGCTCAAGTGTTGGGTCGCTTGTCCATCCTGGAGGAGACTCATTGGGGGCTGCAGCTTCCTCCCAAGGGGCAGCTCCCACCTCTACTCCCTGGGACCACTGACAGGACCCAAGGGAACGGCTGGAAATGTGTCGGGGAAGTTTTAGGTGGATATTAGGGAAAGGTTCTTCCCCAGAAGGGTGATTGGACTCTGGAACAGCTCCCCAGGGAATGGTCACTGCACCAATCCTGCCAGAATTCAAGGAGTGTTTGGACAATGCWCTCAGGCACAGGGTGGGATTGTTGGGGTGTCTCTGCARGGCCAGGARCTGGACTGGATGATCCCTGTGGGTCCCTTCCAMCTGGGATATTCTGTGGTTTGGGGGTGGTTCCGTATGTTGGGATCCTGGGCTGGGACCAGACAGCAGCCAGTCCTGGTGGCTCCCAAATCCTCTCTTTAGCCTGATTAGCACCGGGAACAATGCCCAGGAGAGGGATGAGGGCGTTAATTTGTGATCTGTCAGCTCAGCCAGGAGCAGGACAATCAGTGATCATTAAAGCTGCCCAAAATTAACCCCTCGGGCTCCACCCGCCCGCAGGTGCTCCTCACCTGTACCTGGCCKTGCCGCTCCCGGGGATTTGGGACAGACCCTGCTCCAGGGCGTTGTTTTTCCTCTTAATTCCTCCATGAAGGGAAGAGCGGGTGGAACAAACCTTGGCTGGCGGTGTGGCCGGGGGATCACGGTGGGCGCCGGGCAGGAGGAATTTGGGGTGTCCCTGCCCGGTGGCCACCGCAGGGCGAGCAGCAGGAGGCCTGGGATGTCGCGGTGGCCGTGGCGGTGRCCGTGGCGGTGGCCGTGGCGGTGGCCGTGGCGGTGGCCCGGTGCCTCCTCGTGCGGGGAGCGTTAGGACCCAGTGAGCCGCCGGCGCGGTGACAAGTCTGGAGCAGCACTGGCGCAGAGTGGCTCCATCGGCAGCGCTGGAATTCTCTGTATCCCTCCCTCGGAGCATCCTCGCCCAGGAAAGGGCTTTCCCCTCTCTGTGCCGCCCGGCGGAGCCTCGGGGGAGGGGGGGGGGCGCGGGGATGCTGGGATCGGCCGGGACGCTGGGAAGCGCCGCTGGATGCTGCCGGCCGTGAGCTGTGGGAGCTGTTGGCTGCGAATCGGGAATCTCTGGAGCGCGGCAGCATGGCCCAGGGCAGGAGGCACGCGTCCGGCCGGGTAAGGGGGGGGCTGACTCAACAGCTCCCGGCTCTGCCGGGTCCTGTCGCGACGGATCGCGACGCTGTCGCAGCGAAAATAGCTGGGTTTTGTCCTGAAATYTCGATTGTGCTCCCGTATCCCTGGAATGTGGCACCTCCCTCACTGACAATAACGCCGGGAGGGGAGGGGGATGCTCCGGGTTGCACCAGGGCCGGGTCTTTTGGCCGGAGTTACCTGCCCCTGTGCAGGTAATTCCCTCAATTCATTCCCCCGGTTAATTACCCCGGCATCGCCCGGCGGCCGAGCCTCCGCTCCGGCTCAGCCTTCCCGGGGCTCCAGCACAGCATTCCCGGGGCTGCTCAGCACAAAGATTCCGGCGTGTTTTCCTCCCTGCCGCGGGTTCCCCTCCCTGCGGGCCGGTATTCCAGGCTGCACGGAGCCGTGCCGAGCTTCCGCGGGCCTGGCAAGCGCTTCCAGGTTTTTCCGTATTGCAGCTACCCCTGGGCTGTGCGGTGCCAGCGGCCCCCCCGGCCCCGGGCCAGGCCTTTCCCGGGAGTTTCTCTCCCTGTCGCCGTGTCCCTCTGTGGCCGCCGCGGTGACATTGTGTCCCAGACCCTGCCGGACGCCGGCGGTGCGTTGGGGCCTGGCTGTGCCAACTTGGCGGAGTGACTCCAGGATGGAGCTGGGAACAGCAGACCCTTCCCACCGCTCCGTGGGACCCCCAGACCCTCCGTGGGCACCGTGTCCTGCCCGTTGTGGGATACGCCAGGCCTGGAGCCGGTGGGATTTGGGCTGTGGCTGAAGGGATTTGGCTGCGGAGGGAGCAGCTGCCGCTCGGGAAAACTTCCCAGCCTGGAGCGTTTTTTGCCCACCCCAGCAGGGTCCGAGTGTGTGTCCATGYGGGTCCGTGGGGGCAGCAGCTGGAGCCCCCCACATGCCCCCCAAACCTCCCTGTTTTCCATTAAGGGGGTGAAATTCCAACCTGAGTCCTGACAGCTCTGTCACAACAGCCTGGGGGAACTGGGGRRCTCCAAAGGGGTGGGGGCACAGGGAAGGAGCCAGACACTGGATCCAAGGGCTGATGGAGATGTGGATGCAGGAGCAGTGGTGGGACAGGGGATCCTGGGGGTCCCAGGGGTGCTGGGGGGTCCCAGGGCAGTGCAGGATGCTGCACGCAGGGCACCGTGAGCAGGTTATCCCTGTTGGGCTCACATGGATTTTGGAATGGGCACTGCAGGGACCACGACTGTGCTGGCACTTCCCGGGGCTGTGTCCCTGTTGGGTTTTGGGGACGCTGTTCCTGCTGTCCAGAGACACCCACACCCTCCCGGTTGGGCAGCCTGGAATCCAGTGCCACCATAGTGGTGGGGGCTTCATCCCGGTGCCACATCCTGGTGTCACCCACAGCAGCCACCCCCGTGGGGCCRCTCTCAGTCCTGGGATGATCCCCCTTTTCCACGGGCAGCGCCACATGCCATTGACTCGGTGCTGACCAGGCTTAAACTCATAATTATTCCCAAGCCTTCCCCTCTTCCAGCTTTGTGGGTCGCACCCAGAATTTGGATCTTGTCAAGAGTTGGCTGCTCGGGATTCTCCCGAAACTTTAGATCTGAGCTTTGAGTGACAGTTTGAGGCTCCATCAGTCTCACCTGCGTGGGGGAGGCAGCCCCGCGTGCCGGCGCTCCTGGAGGAACACACTGAATATTCCCGCTGGGATGGAGCGGAATGCTGAAGCTGTCAGGCTGGGATGGAGCACGGGGGTGACCCAAATCGCTGGGAATTCATCCCGTTTGCA
Source organism: Amblyornis subalaris (assembly GCA_018881555.1). Classification (NCBI taxonomy): domain Eukaryota; kingdom Metazoa; phylum Chordata; class Aves; order Passeriformes; family Ptilonorhynchidae; genus Amblyornis; species Amblyornis subalaris. The sequence goes on along the minus strand of JACAXG010000151.1, from coordinate 735,178 downwards.
GTGGCTCAGCACCAGGATCTTCCCATAGCGGAACAGGCAGTCTGTGGATGTGTGTAATGCTCCAAAAAGGGGGGAAAATGGRGAAAATGCTGGATTTCAGAGCAGTGCCAGGTGGGAAGTTATGGTGGTGGCAGTGCAGCCATGTGCTTGTCCCTCACCTGGAGCAGGTGTCCCTGGAGCGAGATGGGAGCTCTGGGATGTGAGACAGGCTCCTCCTGGGCTGGTGACTTCCTCCAGTGACAGCTGCTCCAGAGGCTCAGCATTCCTGGTTGCTCCTCTRGCTGCCCCATTCCCAGCACCTGCCCTGTGCCCTGCTCTGGTCTCCCYGGTTGGCCCTGCTGCCTCCACTGTGAGTCCCTGGATTTCTCATTTACTGGGATTTAGGAGCTTATTCCCACTCCGGACCGAGCGGTGAGAGGGCTGTCMCTGTGGGTGTTCTTGGCCATGTGTGCTCTGCCCTTCTCTCTTCCCATGTGGCTTCCCACAGCTCTGCTCCTCCRTCCTCTTCCCTTGCTCTCCAAATCCACCATGCCCGGGATTGGGGTATCCAGAGTGGGAAGGGCGGCGTGGCAGGGGGGATCCACGAGGAAGTTCTGGGTTGTGTCACCGGCTGCTGCGGGGCTGCTGTGCTGTGGTGTCCCCAGGGATGACTGTCCCTGTGTTTGTGGGGTCTGTCCCCCTCCTCCCTCCACAGCTGGACAGGGATTGTCACCATGACCGGGAGGAGTGACCACGGGTGTGTCCATCTCTCCTGGGATGGCCATCGGATCCCCAGCTGTGGTCACCTGGCCGGGATGGTGGCTGGGAATGCCCATCCCACCTGCTTCCAGCTTGGACAGTTCCTCCTCTTTTAAAACCTGGAGCAATCATGTTGGTTTGGATCTTTATGGGAATTCCAGTCGGGGGTTTATCCACTGGGTTGGAGCCATCCTCATGTCAGAGGGACAATCCCACAGCGATTTCCAATTAGTTGAAAACAAAAGTTGGAGACATGTTGCCTGGTCCTGAGGGATGGAATGGGATGGGAGAGACTCGTTCTGGGCTCTCCTCCTTTCCCAAGTCTGAAAAATTCGGGAAAAGTTTGTGTGAAATTAGTGCTGGTTGGCGAATGTCCATCAGGAACAGGCTGGGARAGCTGGGGGTGTTCTCCTGGGAAAGGCAAGGCTCTGGAGACACCTTGGAGCCCCTTCCAGTGCCTAAAGGGGCTCCAAGAGAGCTGGAGAGGGACTTTGGACAAGGGATGGAGTGACAGGACAAGGGGGAATGGCTTCCCGCTGCCAGAGGTACCCACAGGGCTCAGAGTGTGTCACATCCAATGGATCTTACCTGGCTGCAGGTGCCTGTGGCAGATGGAAACCAGGAGGGATAAAAACTTCTAACATTACTGAGCAGGAACTTCTCCATTTAACTGSGGATTTGGGATTTGCCTTTGGGCTTCTTGTTTTCTTGGAGCTCTGCTCTCATTTTCCACAACACCTGGAACGTGATTTTCCAGATGCAAGAATGTGATTCTCCAGGTGTTTGCAGGATGTTGGGAGATATTTGGGTCTGGARCATAAGTTTTGGCTTTGAGGTCTTGGGTTTGTTTGTTGGGTGCTGGATTTTGGGTTTTGAGACAAGATTATTTTGTGCCTTTGGGGTTCCGCCGGTTGTGTTTGGTTTCTCCCGGTTGTGTTTGGATGAAACCTGGAATTCAGGCTTTTGGGAAAACTGGCATCCCTGGTTTTAGTCACAAAACTCCCCACACCCTGTGGGTTCACTCTGCATTCCAACCTTGGGAAGTGATGTGCAAGGGAAAGGGACGGTGTGTTGGGATTTCAGGAGTTTCCAAAATCCCCTCGGTTCTTCCACAGGCTGAGAATTCCCTGAATCTCCCAAACCCCCTGTGGTGTCCAGCTGTGGCTGAGGTTTGTCCACAGGGCTTTCCCGGCCATTCCCTGCCGTGCTGCGTGAAAGAGCCTCTGTTTTCCYGGGATAAAGAGCAGATTCTTTGGATGAAACCAGGCCCAGAGCAACCAAAACTCGACATTTCTGCACAGTGGCCAGAACCAGTGACGCACTGGGGTGGGGGAAATGCCAAACTGGGCACATTTTTGGGACTGCTGAGAGGTTGGGATCAGAGGAAAGATGGAGCTGAGTGGGGCAGGGAACACCCCTGTCCCCTCTGGGATAGARGCAGTGGGATTGAAAGGTGTCAGGGTTTGAGGAGGGGGCTCCAAGAAATCTGGAGAGGGGCTTYGGACACGGGCATGGAGCGACAGGACAAGGGGGAATGGCTTCCCACTGGAAAAGGGGAGATTTGGATGGGATATTGGGAAGGAATTCCTCCCTGGGAGGGTGGGGAGGCCCTGGCACAGATTTCCCAGAGAAGCTGTGGCTGCCCCATGCCTGGAAGTGTTCCAGGCCAGGTTGGATGGGGTTTGGAGCAACCTGGGATAGTGGAAGGTGTCCCTGCCCATGGCAGGGGGTGGGACTGGATGGGCTTTAAGGTCCCTTCCCACCCAAACCCTTCCAGGATTCCATGATTAATCTATTTTACTCAGGCTGATTTCAGAGCAGGAAGCATTGGGGGTAGATCCCMAGAAATTTCCCTATGATTTCAATAATCCTGAGGGTCTCCAGTACCCCGTGGAGTTCCTCACATCCRTCACCTCCTTGCTGCTCTAAAAGCATGGATCACCTGGATAACCACACCTGAACCCAGGCACATCCCAGGATGTCACACTTGGAGTGTCGTGGTGCCCACTGAAGTGTAAATAGGGATTAATGTTTAGGATGGGATCATGGAATCCTGGAATTGCTGAGGTTTTTAATTCCCTCCAGAGATGGGGACTCCACCACTGTCCTGGGCAGCTGTGCCAGGGCTGGAGAGCCCTTTCCAGGAGGAATTTTCCCAATATCCAATCTAAACCTCCCCTGGCACAACCTGAGGCCGTTTACTCTCTCCTGGATAACGACAATCACACCTGGAAAGCCGCATGGCTTTTCCACCCGCATTCCAAGGTGGGATACCCCGAGTCCAGGCACGGGGAAGTGCCCGAAACACCAGGGGGACCRCCAGATCCCGACACTCTGAAGGGATGGGACAATGACCTGTGTCCCAAACAGTCTGTCTGCTCCTGAGCACAGGATTCCCAGGCTGGAAAACACATGGGAATGCTGATATAAAGGAAAAAGATGGAGCACGAGTTGGTTAAGGCTGATTGACTGTGCTGCTCTTGGGGTTTTTTTCCCCCCAAGGCTTATAAAAATGTTATAAAAAGCTTATAAAAAGCGGATGAATAAGGTTTGTGAGCCCGGAGTGACCATCAACAGTGGCTGTGCCGTGGTTTGTGGTTCCTGTTTGAGATATGTAGCAGAAGGAATTACCCTTGGCTGGCTCCCAAAATAAAAAGGGCTGGAGGCAGCGAGCGAGGACGGAGGGGGATGAAACACCCCGAAATCCAAACCTTGTGTCTGTCCCGGTTTCTCATCCTGTGCTTTTCCCTGTTTCCCAGGCCTCCAGCACCCCCAGGATGAGCGCAGAAGGCGGCAGCAAGCCCCTCAAGGTGGGCTCCCGCGTGGAAGTCATTGGGAAGGGCCACCGTGGCACCGTGGCCTACGTGGGAGCCACCCTGTTCGCCACCGGGAAGTGGGTCGGGGTCATCCTGGATGAAGCCAAGGGCAAGAACGACGGGACGGTGCAGGGCAGGAAGTACTTCACCTGCGAGGAAAACCACGGGATCTTCGTGCGGCAGTCGCAGGTGTGTGGGATCCCGGGATCCTCGGGAGCACGTGGATCACGGCTGGCTCCTTAAATACAGGGAAACAGCCCTTTCCACCCAGGCTGCGGGAGAGAAACCGGTTCCCTTCACTCCAGGGGTTTCTRGGACTCTCCATCTCGCACGAGGGAGGGAACAGCACGCTCCAAACCCTGGTGGAACATCACCTGGGAATGGCTCCGGGCCCCCYCTGCACGATTCCTTGAGGTCTTGCTCAGCCCACGGGGTTATTGTGGAATATTTTCAGGTGGATTGGGTGAAAACAGCATGGTGAATTCCCAATGGTTTCATTGTGCTTCCCAATGAAGTGCCCAGCCTGGCTGATAGAGTGACCACCTGCAGCAGGTGGAGTTTGGGATCGATCTCGGATGTTTACCTGGAAGCAGAGCCAGGGAATTTTAATTAAATCATGTTTACCTGGAAGTAGATAAAACACCTGGTGTGGGTGTAGCTGCTGAGCTTTGCTGCTCGTGCGCTGCAGCAGGAACCAGGAACTCCCTCCAGAGCAAACATCTCCCGGGCAAATTCCCTGTGTCACCTCCCAAGGGCAGAGAGGTGACACTGCAGCCCCCCAGCCCCGTGTCCCAGCCAGCTCCTGTCCCCCTCCTGGCACAAAGGGGCTGGTTTGTGTCCCACTCCATGGCTTCTCATTGCCAGGACTGTGGCATTGGGTGCCAGGGGGAAGCTGGGCACAAAATGAGGGGATTTGGGTCCTGGGGTCCATCCCAGCATCTGCTGTCCCATCCGTTGGAAGGGCCTTTGGATCAGAGGCTGCAGCAATGGCTCGTCCAGGAGAGACTCCAGGAATTGCTGAGGTTGGAAAAGACCTTTAAGATAAGTCCAGCCATTCACTGCTTTAGTCCCTTTGTCACCAGCTCGAGGCAGGATGAAGGAAAATGATCCCCATCCCTTCAATAATGGGATAAACACAAAGAGCTGAACCTGCCAGAGCTGGAGGCAAATGTGCCAGGAAGCTTTTCATGTTTTTATCCAACCCAAATGCTGTTGATGTGTAGGAATTGCTGGGTGGAGCACTGCTGCTCTCCTGGGATCACCACAGACATTTCCCAGATGTAATTCCACCACACTCCCAGTTCCCTGCACATTAAAACCAGATACATGGACCCAGSTCCCGTTTCCATCTCTTGGCCTCTCCTGCCAGCTGGGAAAGGCTTGGAGGGGTTTACAGGGAAAATGTTGGGTCTGCAGGACCGGGAGGGAGCCTAAAGCCCCTCCAGTCCCATCTCCTGCCGTGGGCAGGGACACCTTCCACTATCCCAGGTTGCTCTGAGCCCCGTCCAGCCTGGCCTTGGACACTTCCAGGGATGGGGCAGCCACAGCTTCTCTGGGCAACCTGTGCCAGGGCCTCACCACCCTCACAGCCAGGAATTCTTTCCCAATATCCCACCTATCCCTGCCCTCCGGCAGTGGGGAGCCATTCCCCTGTGTTGTCACCTTGGCCTCTGGGTGAAGCTCAACCCCTACCCCAAATTCCAGAGCCGGGGGATGGAGCAGGATACACCTGGAGCAAGGACAGGAAGCAGAATGGATAAACAGCCMCAAATCCCCAAAATCYTCTGTCCCAGAGCAAAGCCATGGATGAAGGGATGTCTCAGCAGGTCCAGAGCCCATCCTGAGCCTGCCTGGGGCACAGGGAATGGTCCTTGATGTCCTCCCATCAGGGTCACCCTGGATCCAGCCTCATTCTGTCCCTGTCCCCAGCCTCTCTGGCAGCTCTGGAATTCCCACCTGGGCTGTACCTGCTCAGGAACACCCAGACCACTTGGAATTCCCACCCTGTGTCTGCAGGTGTCATGATTTCCATGGCATCATCTTTCCTGGTCTCCTTGTGGCTTTGAATTCAGTTTTAATCGTTCGTGCTGTTGGGAATCTTCCCGAAATGGAATCCCTGTCTGACAGCTTCTCAGGTTATTTTAATTTTTCAGCTGAACTCCCGGGTGGGAGGTGGTGCTGGATCAGGCAAATTCCTGCAGGAACAGTTTGGGAGTTGCTGATCTGAGGCACAAGGGTGGTTCTCTCTCAGGGATCTAATCTCTCCCAGCCTCGTTTCCCATCTTTATCCAGCAAAAATGCATCCRGAAATAGTTCACAAAGAGAAATCCCTGAATCTGGTACGGATATTCTGGGCTGTCAAATCCAAAGCTTTGACTTTCCTCATTGCCTGTGTGAATATTCCATGTTCCTGATGGGAATGAGGAATGTGTGGCTGTTTTCAGGGAGCCTGTGGAAGGAGGGTGGTTGATGGCAAAGCTGGAATGATGAAATTAAAAATCTGTGCCAAAAACATAGGATCTAGTTTGCTGCACCCACTGCCAGAGGGACCTGTTCCCTGGTCTCCATGTTTGGGAATTTTTGGCAATGACGGTTCTTGTCCTTTTTCCAGATCCAGGTGTTTGAGGATGGAGCGGACACAACGTCCCCAGAAACCCCGGAATCTGCTGCCATGAAGGTCCCCAAGAGAGGTATGGCCCAGCTGGGAAATCTTTCCCAAAGGTGTGGGAAATTCTTCCTGGATAGGTGGGAAATTCTTCCCAGAGAGGTGGAAATCCTTAGTGGAGGGGATGGGAAATTATTCCTGAAGGGGATGGGAAATCCCTCCAGGAGGGGTGGGAAATCCCTCCTGGAGAGGTGGGAAGCCCTTCCCAGATAAGATGGGAAATCCTTCCTGGAGAGTTGGGAAATCTCTCTTGAAGGGGTGAGAAATCCTTCCTGAAGGGGGTGGGCAATCCTTCCTGGAGGGCTAAGAATCCTTCCTGGGAAGGTGGGAAATCCTTCCTGTAAGAAACRGTGGAAAATCCTTCTCAGAGGGGTGGGCATATGGAATGCAGACCTGAACCACTCTGAGCCCGTGGAATTGCAGCATCCCTGTGGAATTGCAGCGTCTGTGTCTCCAGCCCTTTGCTGTGCCCCATTCCCACCTCGGGGCAGGGATCCCTTCCCGCTCTCCATCAAGCATTCCTTCCCCTTTCCCACATCCGTCAGCCCCGCCATCCCTGGCTGCGGGCCCAGACAGGCTTCCCTCCCTCCCTTTGAGCCCTGCTTTGTTGGGAATGTTTTCCACACACGCTGTGGGATCCCTGGAGCTGCCGGAAGGGGCTCTGCCAGCTTCCTGCCTTGGCTGYTCCATCAGCTGCGTGTGCCAAGCCAGGAAGCGTTTGTGGGACGTGGGATTAAYGGATCGGGGTGGGCTGAGGGGGYGGGTGTTGGWTGTGGGTGGGTTTTCCCCTCTCCCAGGAAGTAGAAAGTAAAATTCCCTGTTACTTTCCGTAGCAAAGTGCTTCCCGTGTTACTTGGTAAGATGGAATGGACCCTTCCTTGYTCTGTGCTTTGGATCCTGCAGTCAGCATAGAATCATGGAATCATTTAGGTTGGAAAAGCCCTCGAGGATCCCCAAATTGCCCAGCACTGCCARGGCCACCACTGACCGTGTCCCCAAGTGCCACATCCACAGGGATGGGGGGACTCCATCACTGCCCTGGGCAGCTGTGCCAGGGCTGGACAGCCCTTTCCRGGAGGAATTTTCCCAATATCCAACCTGAACCTCCCCTGGCACAGCTTGAGGCTGTTTCCTCTCCTCCTGTCCCTTGTTCCCTGGGAGCAGAGCCCAACCCCCCTGGGTGCCCCCTCCTGTCAGGGAGTTGTGGAGAGCCAGAAGGTCCTTCCTGAGCCTCCTTTTCTCCAGGCTGAGCCCCTTTCCCAGCTCCCTCAGCCTCTCCTGGTGCTCCAGACCCTTCCCTGGACATGATGGGTGCCCGGGGTGGGACAGATGGACACTGGTCCCAACCTCCCTACCCTGAGGTCCCGGAGCAGGAGGAGCCAGGGCTGCAGGTCGGGTGTGGGATGATGCTGGCAGGGATGCAGGGCTGGGATGTGGCTKCGTGCCAAGGGTTTCCATGGAAACAGCAGCTGCTGCAGCAGGACTGCAGTGGGGGGTGCAGGGATGGCTCTGCCATGGATCCAGCACCGGCCCCTCCCGGCTGGCACAGGAGGGGGCACGTGGGGGGGAGCTGCTGCTGCCCCCCAGACACCTGGACAGGGGCAGGAATCCAGCCACACCTGTCCTGGGAACCTGCAGGGAGGGACAGGAGAAGTAGGAATGGCTCCCCACTGCCAGAGGGCGGGGTTAGGTGGGATATTGGGAAGGAATTCCTCCCTGGGAGGGTGGGGAGGCCCTGGCACAGGTTGCCCAGAGAAGCTGTGGCTGCCCCTGGATCCCTGGAAGTGTCCAAGGCCAGGYTGGACAAAGCTTGGAGCAACCTGGAATAGCGGGAGGTGTCCCTGCCCAYRGCAGGGGATGGGATTGTTGGGCTTTGAGGCCCCTTCCCACCCTAAACCATTCCATGATTCTGTGTCCCCAAGTGCCACATCCACACGGATTTAAACCCCGCCAGGGATGGTGACTCCGCCGCTYCCTGAACAGCTTGTGCCAGTGCCTTGGGGATCCCTGAATTCCAGGGATTCAGCCCGAGAAGAGCAGTGGAACCTGCCCCAGTTTCCTGGCGTGTCCAAGTGTTTGCCTTCCTCATCCAGCAGCTCCCATAAGGAATTCCCTGTTCCTCCAACCCCACACCTTGTTGTGCCACCTTTTCCTGGTGGATCCTGACTCTGCTGCACTCCCTCTTCCCAAAATGCTTCTGTCCCTGTGCCTGCTGGATGCAGGGACACCGGGATGGGGACAGGGGTGTCCCTCAGGCTCATGGCTCTGTTTCTGCTCTCTCCACAGATTCCCTGGATGCTGCCAAGGCCAGCAAACTGGTGAGTGACCCCGGCACTTTGTCACCTCTGAGAGGTTTGCATCCCATTGGGAAGAGTACACAGACACACACTTTTGTGGGATAAAATGCCCGTGGAAAAGCGAATTTCTCCCAAAATCYGTGGGAAACAAGGTGTAAAAATGTCATTTTCAGCCACTGGGCAGGAATCAGTCGGTTCCCGAGGGATTATCCAGCACAAGTCCTGTGTCACGCCTTTTGATCCAAGTTTGGCTGGTATTGCAGCATTCCCTGGCTGCTTCCTTCAAACCCTGGCCCTCATGGGATCATGGAAGGAACCTCAAAGCCCCCTCAGTTCCTGCSRTGAGCAGGGACACCTTCCACTATCCCAGGTTGCTCCAAGCCCCGTCCAACCTGGCCTTGGACACTTCCAGGGATGGGGCAGCCCTAAGGACCCTCCCATCCCACAGGAAGAGTACATTCCGTGGGAAAAGTGATTTTGGCTCTCTGGCTTGCATGGAAGTGGGGAACGCCTCTGAGTGTCTATCCAGGAGCCCCACTGGCTCCTAAGACATGGATATAGGAACATTTATCCAAATGTGAGGGATATTTTGTGAGGGACCAGAAACTGGATTGGGTTCCTGTCCTCAGGAATGGCCATACAGCTGTGGGGTAGTGAGGGATCATGGAATATTGAGGGTGGAAAAACCCTTTGCGACCATCAAGTCCAGCTGTTCCCCCAGCACTGCCCAGGCCACCACTCCCGGGAACCAGTGATGGGAACTGGGTGATCCTGGGGACACAGTGGGTAGGTTTGTGTGKTTTGGGGTAGAAACTGGATTTTCCATGGGGATAAACTGGTCCAACTGGAGTGGACAGCAATGGGAAAGGAAATGGCTCCTGTGGGGACAAGGGGACAARGGACTTTGGTGCATGTGGCACCTGTGGGGCTGGATCAGGGCACATTGAAGCCCAGCCTGCTGTGCTGCCATTCCAGATAATTCCCAGGAGTGGGAATTCTGCTCCCCACCCTGCTGCTGGGCTGGGTGCTGGATCGGGGTCAGCATCTTGGCATAGCTGGGATGGGGATGGAGCAGCACCTGGGGGTTCACAGAGCTCAGATCCCAGGGAATGTGAGCTGCAGCCAGAGGGGAGGATGGAGATGAATTCCCTGCCCTGTATTAGAGGGATTTGGGAAGGGGTTTGGCTTTTCCTGCTGTGTGGGGTGTGATCTGTTGACCCCTGGCACTGCTGGAGCCCCCTGTGTTCCCTGCCTGATCCATAACATTGAGGCTCCTGGTTTAATTCTACCTTGGAATTCATTAAAAGACAAAGAATATTTAGGAAGTGAAATCTCAGCATTCCTGAAATYGGGGAATAGGGATTGTTCTTGGAAGTTTTTGTGCTGCTGATGTGGAGAAGGGGTCAGGACAGGAGATGCTGCTCCMTGTGGGACTGTGCTCTGGAGCATTCCCACTGGTTTGTCATGGAACCATGGAATRGTTTGGGTTGGGAGGGACTTTAAAGCCCACCCAGGGGCACCTTCCACTATCCCAGGTTGCTCCAAGCCCCATCCARCYTGGCCTTGGACACTTCCAGGGATCCAGGGGCAGCCACAGTTTCTCTGGGCAACCTGTGCCAGGGCCTTACCACCCTCACAGGGAGGAATTCCTTCCCAATATCCCATCCAAATCTCTGCTTTTCCAGTGGGAAGCCATTCCCCCTTGTCCTCACACCGCTGGCATCCTCTTCCTCCTGCATCCTGGGAGATCCTGGCACCCCAATCCCTTTGTTGTTTRACCTCTCCTTGCACCACGAAATGATTTATTTCTCCTTGGACACGTCCTGACTCCCTAGATTCTCCGTGCTGGGGGGCAGGAGGTGGATCCGGAGCGAGGCGGTGACTCCAAGCCCTGTTGTGTTTTCTCCTTAATTTACTTAAATTTCCCTTCATACATTTCCCTTCCTCCCTTTTCCTGCAGCCCTGGTGTGGGGGGAGGTTCCCAGGGAACCACGGGGCCTCTCTAACATTCCTTCTGTTCCCTCCTCACGCAGCGCGGAGCGAAGCCCAAAAAGGTGCTGTTTGTCCCTTTTCCGAGCGCGGCCGCATGCCGGGGCCATCGTCATCCTCACTGTCCCCATCCCGCTCCATCCCAGCGCTGCATGGCCCTCCTTGCATGTGCTCCCGGCCAGGGAGGGGACATCGCTCCGGGGCGGAACGCGGCGGTGTCGCATCGACGTGGAATCGTGGAATGTTTGGGGTGGGAAAAGCCTCTGAGGCCGGCGAGTTCCCGCAGCGCTAAACCACGTCCCCTAAGTGTCRCATCCATAGGGCTGTGAAGTCCCTCCAGGAAKGGGGACTCCCYCCCTGCCCTGGGCAGCCTCTTCCGGTGCTTTACGACCTTTTCCATGAAGGAGTTTTCCCAGTATCCAACCTGAACGCCCCCTGGCACARCCTGAGGCCRTTCCCTTGTAGATATTTTTATAAAYCCTCAGGTGACTCGGGGACAAGTGGCACCTTCTCAAGGCTGTCCTATCCTGTCCCCAGGCTCCAGCTCCTCCTGGGGACACCCAAATCCACCTGGTTTGTGACAATTATTGAAGCCAAAAATCTTTTGGACAAGGATGAGCTGAAACTCCAAAGGYCTTGGCAAAGAATTCCAGAATGGTTYGGGTTGGGATGGRTGTTAAAGCCCATCTCGTTCCACCTCCCCGCCATGGGCAGGGACACCAAATCATCATTCCCTGCAGGGGATTTGGGGAATTTTTTTTTCCCCGTGGGAATTCTGCYGAGGGAAAAGCCAAGGTGGGCACTGGAGGCGTGGGAGGGCGGAGGGAGGTGGATGTACCTGTGTGGAGGTGTGGMGGTACCTGTGTGCCCTCGGTGTCCCCTTGGTCCAGCTTTGCTTTCCAGCTGCTTCCGTATCGATTTTTGGGTGGAAAAACRGTCCAAACAGCTCTGTTTGTCCATGGGAAGTCCAGAGGTGAGGAGCAATGTGGAAGCACACGGCAAAGCTTCCGAGAGCCCATGGAAAGGGGGCTGGGAGCACCTGCCCCCAGGTGTCCCCTCCTCKTGTCCCCGAGGCTTCAGGGGGGAGTGTGGATCCCCTCATCCCGGTCCTGCCAGTTCCAAGGGGTGCACAGCTGCCAGGGCTCTGCCATGGGATGAAATTCCCACTTGGAATGTTGGGTTCTTCCCTTCCCTGTCTCCGTTCTGGCGGGTTTGCAGCTGCTGTGTGTCCCCACTGTGTGCTCGGAGCTGTGGCTGGGATTAGGATCACAGGGGTGTGACTGTCACTGCCCTGGGGATCTGGGTCTGTGACTGTGACTTGTCCTGACAGTCCTGAGGATCATGGATTTGTGACTGTCGCTGTCCTGGTAATCGTGGGGGTGTGACAGTCACTGTCCTGAGGATCATGGTGTGTGACAGTCACTGTCCTGAGGATCATGGATCTGTCACTGTCAGTGTCCTAAGGATCATGGATCTGTGACTATCCTGAGGATCTGGATCTGTGGTTGTCACTGTCCTGGGAATCGTGGGGGTGTGACWGTCACTGTCCTGAGGATCCTGGGGCGTGACTGTCACTGTCCTGAGGATCATGGATCTGTCACTGTCCTGACCCCTGTCCTGGCCACACAGGCACAGCTCACCCGGGGCCGTCCCCATCTAGGGACAGCGCCGTGCCAGGCTCTGCTGTCCCCTCAGAATTTAACTTTTTCAGCCGTTAATGACCCCCTGAGCCCCTCGGGCAGCTCCTGCCGCGCCCACGGATGTGTCAGCGGTGGGGATGGGGGGGAGTTGGATAATGAGAGTAATTAGTGGGTAAATCCTCGTTCCGGAGATTACGGCAGCTCCTGTGTGTCAAATATAGACTTTAATCGTMCCCAGAGCTGCTGCCAGATGGGCCTTTCCCCCCTGCTGTGGTCCTTCCCTGTTTTCCATGGATTTGGGAGTGCCTTTGGGCCGTGCTGTTCCCGGGGTTTGGAGCAGGGGGAAACTCTGAGGGCACCTTGGGTCCTGCAGGACACTGGGGGTTCTGTCCCGTGGCTGTGACACATCCTTGTTCTTGGAGCAGCGTCTCCAGGCAGGAGTTGGGGGTCCAGGCTGGCCTCAGGAGGTGCTGGCCTCTGTCCTGGGCCAGATGTCACCTCCCAGGGACACAGAGGTGGCAGGGCTGTGGTGGAGGCTGGGTTGTTCCATCTGGAGCGAGGCTGGGAGCGGGGGAGCTCCCAGGGATGCAGGGAAAAGCTGGTCCCTGGCTCCCAGCCTCGCTCGGGGGGTGTCAGGGTGGGCTGCCGAGGTCTGACACACTCTGGAATCATGGAATCGTGGAATATTTAGGTTGGAAAAGCCCTCTGAGGCCATTGAGTCCAGCTGCTCCCCCAGCACTGTCATGGCCACATCCCCAAGTGCCACATCCACACGTGGCATGTGCTGGCACTGTGACCCAGCTGGTGACTCCTGTCCTGTCACCCCATGTCACCTGTCCCCTGTCACCATAAGCTGCAGCCACTTTGATCCCTGGGATTTTCCCTTGGATAGATCGGGTTTGTCCCACTCCCTCTTCCTTTCATCCTTCCCGCGGCATTCCACGTGCCAGGGCTGGATTCCCCGTGGTGTGTCCTGAGGCTGGATCTGCCTCTCTGCTAGTCTCCTGCTCCCACTCAGATCCTGCTCTGATCCTGCCTCCGATCCCATCCCAGGGTGACCAGTYGGTGGCCGGGTCAGTGGCCAGGTTGTTATCCCAGTGTTATCCCAGCCTCTGTGCAGGAGCAGATGGCCCATTCCAGCCTGGAGCAGGTCCCAGATGGTCCATTGAACGCAGAGGGGCCACCCCAGGCCCTGTTAATCCTTTAAAGGAACGGATAATCCGATCAGCTCCAAAACCCCACCTCATCCCAGCTGCACAGACAACGTCCCACGGCAGGGCCTGGATGAACCTGGGCACTGATTTTCCAGGCACTGCTGTTCCTCAGGCTGGGTGACACCCCTGTGGCAGCTCTTGGTGTCCCCAAGGGAGTTTGTGGTGAGGCCCGAGGTGATTATTGTGGTGTGACCCTTTGGAGTGACCCCTTGGAGCCGGGAGCTGAGCAAAACACACAAACTCCATGGATGGCTCCATGGAAAAGAGCTGGAGTTAACCCCGGCAGCTCCTCTCCAATCCCCCCAAGAGCCAGGAATCTTCCCATCTGTGGTGGTGCCACAATCTCCTTCTCCCTTCTCCTGGATTTAGGACAAATAACCTCCCTTGCCTGTCCCTGTGGGGTTTCAGGGACAGCCCAAAGCATCCGACACCATTTTCCCGTGGTTAAATTGCATTTTCTCTTCTGCTGCTGCATTTATCGGATCCTGTGTGTGGGAAGAGCTGATATATTCTGGATTTAGGGAGCAGAGCTGTGTGTGAGGAGAGGAGCTGGTTCATTAGAGCAGCTCTAATACCCTTAATTATCTTAAAGTTAAATCCATGTGAGCCTGCACGTGGCTCCTCCGGAGATGGACACAGCTCTTGGATCATTCAGGGGCTTAAGAGCCACGGATCCAGGATGCTTTCATCTGGAAAATCTTAATAAAGGGTTCCTTTTCCCTGTGGTTTGGGTGAGGGCTGGTGGGAGTGGYCCAGTGGCTGGAGCCGGAAGGAGATTCTGCTGGAGCATTGGGATGGGTTTGGATAACGCCAGAAGCTGRGTCTGAGTTGTCAGCTCTGGCTCCTGAAGGGGTTCACGGTGCTCAGGCTGATGGAGCTCGGGGCTCCTTCGTTAATARATGCAATTACAGCTCCTAAAAATGTCACTTGGGAACCCTCCTCTGCCCCCACCATCTGCCAGCAGCCTGAGGGAGCCGTGGAAGAGCGGATCATGGAATGGTTTGGGTTGGAAGAGAATTTATAGCCCATCCAGGGATACCTTTCTCTATCCCAGGTTGCTCCAAGYCCYGTCCAACCTGGCCTGGAACACTTCCAGGGATGGGGCAGCCACAGCTTCTCRGGGCAACGTGTGCCAGGGCCTCCCCACCCTCACAGGGAAGGATTTTTTCCCGATATCCCATCTAAATCTCCACTTTTCCAGCGTGAAGTTCTCCTGCTCTCTTGGATGGCCTTTAGGCACTGGAAGGGACTCTGAGGTCTCCCCAGAGCCTTCCCTTCTCCAGGTGAACACCCCCAGCTCTCCCAGCCTGGCTCCAGGGCAGAGGGGCTCCAGAATCATGGAAYGGTTTGGATTGGAAGGGACCTTAAAGCCCACCTTGTTCTGTTCCCTTCCATGGGAAGGTTGTTCCAAACCCCATCCAGCCTGGCCTTGGGCACTTCCCCCACAGCTGCTCGATTCCCTGATCCAGGGCTTATTCTGGAATCAGACCCCACCACAGATCAGGTGGAGACATAGGGTGGCCCCAGCACAACAGCCTGGGGGGCTGCTTCCAGGGAATGTCAACCCTTGGGAAAAAGGGGCCTTTAAAGGCTTTTTCCGGGAGATTGRAAGGATTGTGCCGTGGGCTTGGAAATACTGGAGGTAAAATTCCCTCTGTRTGTGGAGGGTTGGGGGTGCTGCAGGTGAGCCCGGGGCACCCTGAGCTCCTCTCCCCTCAGCGTGGGAATATTGGGAAATAATGGAGTTGGAGTGGGAGCTGGATAAGGTGTGTGTTCATGTTACATAATTAATATAATTCGTGGGATTTAAGATGTGTGCGTGTAAAGGGAGCTGCTATCCGGGTCTCCAGCACTCAGTGGATTCATGCAGAGTTTGGAGATGGTGCTCGGTGACATCCTGTGTGTTTCTGGTGGAATCCTGGTTCAGGGACAGCAGGAATGCCAGGCAGGAGTCCGGGCTCTGCTCCTGTAAGGGCAGCGAGGCTTGGGACACGATGTCTGACTGGATGTGCTGGACACCATCCTAGGTGCCCAGTGCGCTCCGCGCGGGCATTTTTAGGGCAGGGATTTTGGGGCAGGGGCTCTCCGGGGCCCTGGGGGTCTCTCCCCACCCTCGGCCGCGCAGGGGTGCCCTGAGCTCCCGGGAATCCGCCCGTGTTGGCCGCGGGGCTGRCGCTGGATGGCAGCGCGGCAAGATGGTCTATCTGTCCATCTGTCCATCCCTCCGGGCTCGGCGCCGTCCATCTGTCCATCCGGGCTCCGCTCCGTCCGTCTGTCTGTGCTCCCGGGGGATTTGCCCGGCGCTCGCAGCCGCCGGCGCGGGGCGGGTTTGGCTGCGGGCACGGCGGGGCTGCCGAGCGCGGCCACGGAGCCGCCTGCACCGGGCAACAGCGGGGGTCGTCCCCGGGGGCTGTCCCGGGGGGCGCTGAGCCGCTCAGAACCACCCCCCCCGCCCCGCTCCCCTCCCGAGAGCAGCATCACATCCGCACCATCCTCATCCCCATCCTCATCCGCACATCGCCCGGCTCGGTGCAGCGCCCGGCGGTGCGGCCCCTCCGCGGTGATGTCATGAGCCGCCGGGGCGGTGGTTGGAGCCACCGGCGGAGCGGGGACGAGCGGCCGCGGCCGGGGGGGGCTGCCCTGGACCCCCTGAGCCCCCGCTGAGCCCCCGCCGAGCCCCCCGGGCGGGACGCGGCGAGCGGCCGGAGGCGGCCGCGGCCATTTGCCGTGTCCGGCCGTGCTGACTGACCCGCTGCTCCGTCTCCTCCCGCTCCGGCCGTCCCTGCGCGACGATGAGGCAGGCCCCGGCCACACGCAAGGTACGGTCCGCGCCCGCATCCCCCGGCATCGCATCCCCGCTTCCCAGCCGCCTCCTCCCTCTTTTTCCCCGTTTTTTTCCCCGTGTTGATGCTGCCGGGCTGTAATTGGGAGCGTGACGGGCTCGGGGAGGGGGGGGGGCGGTGGGTGAGCATCGGTTCATGGCTGGCTTTGCCTTCCGAGCTGCCGGAGTCCCCTCTCCGTGTCACCCGGCCGTGCCCGCGGCCAATGCAGCGGCTCTGCGGCTCCGCCGGGGCCCTGTCCCCGCTGCCGGTGCCATCCCTGCTCCGGGGATGCTGATGCCATCCCTGTCCCCGCTGCCGATGCCATCCCCACTGCCTGGGGGTGTCAGCGATGTCCCCGCTGCTGGTGCCATCCCCACTCCAGGGGTGAGAGTGCCATCCCTGCTGCTGTCCCTGTCCCCAGTGCTGGTGCCATCCCCACTCCACGGATGCCGGTGCCATCCCTGCTGCTGTCCCCGTCCCTACTGCTGATGCCATCCCCACTGCCTGGGAGTGTCAGTGCTGTTCCCGCTGCCGGTGCCATCCCTGCTTCCAGTGCCACCGGTGCCCACCCTGGGGAAGCTACACGTCCATAATCCCGGTTTTCCTGCCAGCCATGCTGTTGGGATCAGCCTTTGGCATTCCCAGAGGCCGGTGGTACCCGGGTCCCTGCCAGGCTGCTGTTCCTGCAGGTGACAGCGCGGGCACTGGCCTATATGTTTATTTTTAGCGTAACCAGGATGTCACTGCTCGGCTTAAAGAGAAATCCTGGGAATTTCTGGCTGATATCAGGGAATAGACCTGAGCTGGGCTGGCCATGCCAGCACCTGGCAGTAAAAGCTCCTGATTTACACCTGCACCTCCCCGAGCTCAGACTCCGACACTCCTCGTCACGTGTCCCTGTTAATCCTCTTCCCAATGGAAAGTTTCACAGATGCTGCTTTCCCTCTGCCCGAGCACAAGSGGGAGCGGGGGCCACCGGTGCTCAGCCCCACACCTGGATTCCATCCCACTTTTCCCGTTGCTCCTCTCCTCGCCCGTGGAATCACACCTGTGAGACTGGGCACTGCCGGGTGGCACTGGTTGTTTAAAATACAGAATTCCCAGCGCTATCCCAGGTAACCACACCTTGAGGAGCTCATCCTGCTGCAGGGGGCTGAGACTCAGCTCCAGCAGAGGGCAGGTGCCTCCGAGGGGCCAAATTCCCGGGAAGTGAGTGGGATGGCATCAGCATGGCCCTGCAGTGGGTCCCCACCTCCAGCATCACCTGCCCCGCTCGGGAGCTGCTGCCGKTCCCGCTGTCGGAACCCACCTGGAAACTCCGGGAATCCTCCACAGCAGCAGCCACAGTCTGTGAAGTTCAGCTTTTCCACGTCAGAAGCCTTAAAACTTAATCCAGGAGAAGCCTCCAGTGACACCTCCCCTGTCCTGCCTGCTGGAAGGTGACATTCACACATTCCTGCTCATCCATCCGACGCTCTCTGCTCCTGGCTGGATCAGGATTCCCGCACCTGAAGCAGAACCAAGTCAGGTGGGACCCCACGTTCAGTGGGTGATGCCACCCCCACCACAGTCAGTCCTTGGTATCCAGGAGGATTTTTCCAGAGTTGCTGCTGCCAGAAGCCAAGTCCATCTCGGAGCGCGCCGGCTCGGAGCCCCCGACGCTCCCCAGGGAGCAGAGGTTTTATAATTCCATTAAATATTGATGCAGCAGCATTACACAGCAGAGCTCGGGACCTCCGAGTGGAGCATCCATCCCCAGCRGGGTGGTCGGAGCATCCTGGATCCAGGAGGGTCCAGGTGAGCGTTGGAGCATCTGCTCCCAGTGCTGGTGCGGTGACGAACGCCGGAGAATCCACGTCCCATCCTGGTCATCGGCCTGCCAAGGGCATTCCAGAGCCCAGGGATGACTGGCTGGTGCCAGCCATGCCATGAGGACACACAGAAGGACAGGAAGATGCCAACACGGAGAGGAGCCGGGCCATCCCGCAGCCCTGATGGAGAGAGCAGCCGGAGCATCCCAGAGCATCCCTTTGCCAAGGATCCCGGGGGTCTTGGAGCTCCAACTTTTAGTGRTCTGCACATGGCATCCCATGGAGGGAGCTAAAACTCTGGAGGAGGCACAAAGCAGGATTATTCCCTGTCATTCCACATGGCTTTAGGGATGGTTACCAGGATGGTTACCCTGTTTTKAGGGTGTGGTGTGGTTTGAGTTGGAGTTTCAGTCGGTGTCCCCCACCCCACAGCCAGGACAAGGCTCGGTGTCCCCCAGAACAGACCTCAGTGTCCCCCAGTTCAGGGCTCACTGTCCCCCAGGACAGGACTCAGTGGTCCCTGGTGGCATTTCCCCATGTCCAAGGACTCAGTGGTCAGTGTGGGGACATCTCCACCTGTGGAATCCCCAAATAAGGGGTTTTCCAAGTGTCTCCCCGATTTTTGGTGCCGCTCCATGTTGCTTAGTTGGATTTGAGAAGATGCGGAGAGCTCCTGAAGGGCTTCCCGAACCAGCCCTAATTTTACCTGAGAGTTTGGAGCTTTTAGTGCTGGCATTCCATTTTCCTGGAAAATTTGGTCGTGCAGGAGATGCTTCGGAAGATGGGAATGTCTTCGCTTGGGATTGACATGGAGTGCAGCCTTTGGGAAAAGGCTGGGAGCAGAGCAGGGCTTAGCCAAAGCAGTGCCAGAGGTGATGGGATGCTTGGAAGTGGAAACACATCCAGGTTTATATTGAAAAAAGGGGAGTACAGCTCCGAGGTTTGCCAAGGCCTTGGCAGGGAATGTGGCCATGTTGGATATCAGCTGGAGCTGCTGGTCCCTGAGGGGCTCCATTTGCCCCATGTCCCAGCCCCATCCTGGCCATGGGATCATATGGCAGCACTGTTATCCATCTGTTCTGCTCCTGGTTATTCCCAGCCGGGATTAGGTCATGGAATCAGAAATGAGGGAGAACGTGGAAGTGCTCCAAGGCAGCAGCTGGACAGATGTTCCCAATGCCCGCGCCGGGGGCTCCTGCCCACCCGCTGCCCCCAAGGACCAGCCTGGCCACTCCCTCTTTTCCATCATTTAAGGATTGTTTTTAATGGGAAAAACGCTAATTAATTTCATACTTGTCTCTGTTCCGGGCTGGGCCCCGTGGCCTCCCCTCCCTGAGCTGCTGGGTGCTGCTGCATGTGCATGAAGGGTATGGGGGGTCCCCGTGGATGAGTTAATTCCAGCCATGAAAGGAAAAGTTGGGAGTGTGGGATCAGCTCCGTGGKGTCCCTGGAACTTTTGGTTACAGAGAGCAGAGCCCGGGGGCTCTGGGACAGCTGGTCTGGGGTGCTCTGGGCTCTTTGGAAAAGCAAAGGGATGATGGGGAAAGGGGGCAAATCATGTTTGAGATTAAATCCCTTCCTCTTCCTGCTCTGGGGGTCTCTGGGAAAGGCGTGGGGGGTCAAACTCCCTGTGCCCATGGAGCCTGGAATGCCCGGCCAACCTGAACCCAGCTTTGCCTCTGAAGACCAAAATTCCTTGGAAGTAAAAGGTGGATCCGCCCCAGGGTGTCTGCGGGATCGGGATGGGGGTTCAGGATGTCCTGTCCCCAGCTCTGTTCCCACACTGGGCTGGGGGAGCGGGGTCGGGGCTTGGGGGGACCAGGGGTTGCGCTGGCTCCGGGCTCTGCTCCCCTGGTCCCATGGGAGCTGTGCCCGTGGGTCCCACCCGGAGCAGCCCCGGGAGCGGGTTAACGAGCCCCCACGCTAACGACGCGGTGCACAGCCGGTGCCAGCGGGCACGCTGGCGATGCCGGGCGCACTAACGATGCCGTGCTGTCTTTTGTCTCCTTTCCCTGCTCTGCCGCTCCGGCCGCCGCCGGCTGCTCTCTGCTCCTCTGTCCCTGTGTGACTGTCTGTCCTCTCTGCTTCCGCTCCCGCTGCCCTCCAGAGCACCGCCCGCCGGCCCAAGGTGAGCAGCCGTGGTGGGGGCGCCGAGCGTGGGGGGCACCGGGCACCGACAGCCCCGCGGGTGCCAGCGCCACTCAAACGCGATCCATTGGGTGCCAACACCACTCAAACACGATCCATTGGGCGCCAACGCCGCTCAAACACGGCCTG
>JACAXG010000151.1:658248-713931 GCA_018881555.1 Amblyornis subalaris | reverse complement strand
CCATTGGGTGCCAACCCCACTCAAACATGAGCTGTTGGGTGCCAACCCCACCACAAACATGATCCRTTCGTTGCCCACCCCACCACAAACAGGACCTGTCGGGTGTCAACCCCTTTCAAACACAACCCCTTGGGTGCCAACCCCACTTAAACACGATCCATGCATTGCTAACCCCACTCAGACATGATCTGTTGGGTGCCAACCCCACTCAAACACGATCCATGCATTGACAACCCCACTCAAACCCGATCCGTTGGTTCCCAACCCCACCGCACGTTCCCCTTATCCTCCCACCTCATTGTGCAGAGCCCGGAGGAGCTCCCAGGGGTGATGGGCTCCTCTGGAGCAGGTCCAGRTCCCTGGGGGCCCTCTCCCTGGGTGGAATGGCCATGGAAGAGTGTGAAATCTGTGTGGTAGTGCCCTGCTCTGCCAGGGGGTCCCTGTGAGGGCTGCTGCTCCCTGASTGTCCCGGCTTGTGCCGGGTGTTTTGCTGTGGGATCTGAGTTTTCCTGTTGGAGGGAAGAGCCTGAGGTGTCAGGCASGGCTGTGTGTTCCCAGCAGGTCCTCAGGGGCTGCCACAGCCGGTGGGATTCACCTTGGGAAGGGGGTTGTGGCTGGACGAGAGGAATTGTGGGAGASAAATCCTTAAAGATCCGAGTTTGGGGTTGGAAATGGAGAATTCTCTCTCTCCTGTGCCCGGGGGGCTGCAGGGAGGACTCCATCCTCACTGGGTGCTTCCAGGACCTCGCCCCAGGCAGAGGTGGATTCTGTCAGCCCCAGGACACTGGGATCCCATCCCATTCCCTCAGTTTGAATGGTTCTTGTTCCTATCTCTGCTGGATGGAGCAGTAGTGGGATGTCCTGTGGGACCTCCTGCTGCCTTGGCCTCAGGCCTGTGCTGGGCAGGGGTTAGGTGGAGGTAGGATCCTGGAATCATGGAATGGGTTGGGTTGGAAGGGACCTAAAGCCCATCCAGTTCCACCCAAAGATGCCTTCCACTATCCCAGGTGGCTCTAAGCCCCATCCAACCTGGCCTTGGACACTTCCAGGGATGGGGCAGCCACAGCTTCTCTGGGCAACCTGTGCCAGGGCCTCCCCACCCTCACAGCCAGGAATTCCTTCCCAATATCCCATCTAWCCCTGCCCTCTGTGAGGSATCTGTGATCCCTAAAGCACCAGGAACAACAAACATCCTTGTTTTGAGTTGTATCTTGGAGAGAGTGTGTGAGGCTCAGGGCCACCCARATATTCCCAGTTTTCTGTGCCTGGGAGAACTGGGATCATCCCAGCAGGGCAAGCTGGGCCTATCCAAAGGGTGCTGGACCTGCTGCAGTCGAGTTAGCTTGGATTTGCCTCTGTTTTGGGCAAAATAAAGGCAGAGGGTGGATGCCTGTGGGTGAAACCACACACCTGGTGAACCCTCATCACACCAAAAATCCCRTTTCCAGGAATAAAATTAAGTCAGGAAATTGAATTGACGCAGCCAGCGGTGAGTGCTCCAGAAATAAGGTCCATGAAGAGACCAGTGGGAGCCGGGGCGGGCACCTGGTGCTTCCCTCGTCCCTTTTCCCATCGCTTGGGTTCAGCCAGYGATTAATTAACAACCTCGTAAGCGCTAATGAAGCAGCTCCAGCCCCTCCAGGCCCCACTGGACTCTGGGAACTCACTCCTTGTTCATTTTCTCCTTGTTCCCCTAATACTGGGTTCCCATCTCGATGGGCTCCAAGGATTTGCTGTCTCACCCTCTGGAGCTGGGATGTTTAGTCCTGGAATCATGGAATGGTTTGGCTTGGAAGGGACCTCGGAGATCATCCGGTGCCACCCCCTGCCATGGGCAGGGACAACTTCCACTATCCTAGGTGTCTCCAGTCTGGCCTTGGACACTTCCAGGGATGGAGCAGCTATAGCTGCTTTGGGCACCCTGTGGAGCTTCCCTTTCCCAGTGGATTATCCATTAATTCTGTCYGAGCCCAGCTCCTCCGGAGCACCGTGAGCTCCCAGCCTTCCTGGGCATCCTGCAGTGGCCTGGGTGTTCCCACTGTCACCTCGCTCCGGGTTTCCCCTGCTGGAAATGGCAATCTGGGAGCCACCTGGAGCATCACCTGCTGAGCTGTCACGGAGGGAGGTTTTGGGGGCACCATCCCATGGGACATTCCCCCCCCCCCGACTCCCCCTCACCCGCGCTGTCTTGCAGCCCACCCGGACCCCCACGTCGGCGGCGTCCAGCGGCACGGCCGGGCCCTCGGGATCGGCCTCGGCGTCCGGCGGGGAGATGAGCAGCAGCGAGCCGGGAACGCCCGCCCAGACCCCGCTGGTGGCCCCCGTCATCCCCACGCCCTCCCTCGGCTCCCCGGGGGCACCCCCGGTCCCCTCGCCCACCAAGGTGAGCTGGGCCCGGGTGAGCTCTCGGCTCTGCCGGTGCTCCCGAGGGAGGAGAGAGAGCCTGCCCCCAGCGCTGGGAGAAGGAGGAGGAGGGGGAGGGAAAGGGGAGGAAGAGGTGCCCTGGAGGGTCCTGGGGGTGGTCACTGGACCGTGGGAGGAGCAGCAGGACGGGAGCTGGCCGGGACAAAGGCAGAGGCAGTACAGCTGGGAGGACACTTCCAAAGAGAATTCCCAGTGCACCTTCTCCCTTCCCMGGTCCCTGTGGGACACAGTTGGCATCAGAGGAGTTTGGCAGGTGGGGGTTGAGGCTCTGAGTCAGAGCTCGATCCTGGTAAATCCAGAGGGTCCAGTCAGCAACACCCATTGGTGTTGRGAGAACCGGGGTGGAGGGACCAGCATGGATCCGCTGGGGACCCTCCTGCCTTGGGATGCAAAGCCCACCTGGAGAGGTCCAATATTAACATTTCCCAAACTTACGGGTTTCTAATTATTACATCAGCAGAGTTATTCCCGTTTTGGTCTTTAAAATAGTTTTTCATCACTTCCATTCTGCTTTGATTAATGAGTTAATTAGAGCTTGGGAGAGATTTGGGGCACGAGGCCAGGGAGGGAATAGCAGGAGAGGAGAAGGCTCCGGGGTTGGGTGTGGAAGGGAGGGCTGGAGAAGGCACCTGGGGGTGGGAAGAGGGGATGTCCCCACCCWTGTCCCCAGTACCCAGAGCTCTCTGGTAACTGGTTTCTGTAACTGGGTGCAGAAATGGTTTTTTTGATGGTGCTGGTGGCATCAGAATGTCCAGGCTGGGAAAGCAGCAGGGGAGGAATCCGTGGGAGGTTCCCTCACTGTGTAGGATTTTTCCAAGACCTGTTCCGTGCTGTCACCCAGCTTTGGGATTTGAAGCTTTAGCCCTGYGGCTGCTGCCAGGGAGGGGGGTCACATCCCCTCATCCCTGCAGCCCTTTCCTGGGGGATGCTGTCGTCAGCCTTTCCCTGCCCCAGGAGCTGAGCTGCCAGAAAAGGACCTGGATCAGTTTTCCTTGGGGGGAGATCACCTGGGAATGATGTGGATGCTGCAGTGGGATCAGGCAGGTGCTGGTGGAGAGCACAGAGGGAGCCAAGGGCATCATTTCCAGGGATGAGGCAGCCACAGCTTCTCTGGGAAACCTGTGCCAGGGCCTCSCCACCCTCCCRGGGAGGAATTCCTTCCTAATATCCCATATATCCCTTCCCTCTGGCAGTGGGAAGCCATTCCCCCTTGTCCTGTCGTTCCATGCCCTTGTCCAAAGCCMCTCTCTTCTCAAACTGCCCCAGTATCGATGACTAAAGTCAGGCCAGGTTCTGTGGGCTTCCAGGAACATTCCTGGAGGTCTCTACAAAGGATGTCCCTGCTCCTTCCCTAATTCTTGGCTTGGCGTTGTAGGAGGAGGAGAATCTCCGTGCTCAGGTCAGGGACCTTGAGGAGAAGCTGGAGACGCTGAAGATCAAGCGGAATGAGGACAAGGCGAAGCTCAAAGAGCTGGAGAAGTACAAGATCCAACTGGAGCAGGTGCAGGAATGGAARAGCAAAATGCAGGAGCAACAGGCCGACCTCCAGAAGCGCTTGAAGGAGGCCAAGAAGGTCAGTGAGTGTCCCTGGGAATGGGGCAGGGCTGGGAGAAGTGACTCCAGGGGGAATTCCAGCCTTGACAAACCTTTTTGGGAGGAMGTTTTCCCGMTATCCAACTAAACCTCCCCTGGTGCAACTCGAGGCTGTTTCCTCWGCKCCTAATCAGCATCAGGTGTATTYRGGAATCAGRCTGAGCCAAGGTGGAATATTGCTTTTCCTATTCCCTCTCTCTCGAGGTGCTTCCCTCTTCCCTCTCTCCAGGTGTTTCCCCGGTTCCCTCTCTCTTCAGGTCCTTCCCTTTCCCCCTCAACTGTGCTTGCAGGTCCTAGGACTCCATCCAAGCACCCAGGGAGTGTTTCTTTCTCCCTGCCCTACTTTTCCAGGATGGATTCCTGGTTGGTTTCCCCAGGGGTTTATCCGTCTGCTCCAGTATTCCCTGTCTCCATACCTGCAGATGGTTTTCCTGCCAGGCTCCCTGAGTGTGGAGCAGGGAAGAGGGGAGTGGGACACCCTGGAGCGGCACACCTGCGGGTCCCCTCTCATCCCAAATAAACTGGTGTCCATTGGATTTGGGAGAGCCTTGAGGGACAATAATGGCCCAAGGGCTGTTGTGGGGTCTCTCCAGAGTTCTGGGGTCTCCTYACCTGCTGTGCTCTCCCGCAGGAAGCCAAGGATGCCCTGGAAGCCAAGGAAAGGTACATGGAGGAGATGGCGGACACGGCCGACGCCATCGAGATGGCCACGCTGGACAAGGAAATGGCCGAGGAGCGGGCGGAGTCCCTGCAGCAGGAGGTGGATTCCCTCAAGGAGAAGGTGGAATACCTCACCATGGACCTGGAGATCCTCAAGCACGAGATCGAGGAGAAAGGTGGGAAGGGACTTTGGGCTTGGAGAGTGGGGGAATGGCTTCCCATTGTCCAAGGGTGGGATACTGGGGAGAAATTCTTCCCTGTGAGGGTGKTAAGACACTGGAATGGATTTTTCCAGAGAAGTTGTGGCTGCTCTATCCCTGGAAGTGTTCAAAGCCAGATTGGACTGGGCTTGGAGTAACCTGGGCTAGTGGAAGGTGTCCCTGCCCACAGCAGGGCATGGAAATGGGCGGGATTTAAGGTCCTTCCCACCCAAACCAATCTGGGATTCTGGGATTTTATGATTCTTCCCTTCCTCTGCAGGTTCTGACGGAGCAGCATCCAGCTACCAGGTCAAACAGCTGGAAGAGCAGAACGCCAGGCTCAAGGAGGCTCTTGTCAGGTGGGAGTTCACCTGTGCCTCCCAAAATTCCTTTCCAGGTGCCTTGTGCTCYCTCAGTCTGATAGCACCGATCCCAATCCCTCTCTGGAGCAGCCCATGTAATTCCTGCTGATGGTCTCGGATCTTTGCCGAGCTCTGGTGCCCATTTAAGTATCCACAGGGAAGGGAGAGTCCCTTGTCACAGGGAATCAGTGGGGATTGGGACAAAATGAGCCACTCCAGACTGTTCCCATGCCTAATTCCCTATGGATGTGGTGCTYGGTATCCCAGCACCATGCTCTAGACGCTGCCCAGCCCTGGGACCTGCCTTTCCCTGGGTGATCCCACTTCCAGGAATTGGAGCTCAAGGGCTTTGCCTTCGGGAATCTGCAGCCAAAAGGTCCTTCCTCGCTCCTCTCTGCAGCCTAAGGATGGTTATTCCTGTGGCCAGGAACAGGGGGAGGATGTGGAAGCATCCCCTCTTAGTGGGAAACACCAGGAACTGCCTCAGGCACCGACTCTCCCCCATCCCTCACTGTTAATGGGCTGATTTTTGGGAACATTGCTCATGTCCCTACTAGGGAGGGGCTGCTGGAGGCTCCAGAGRAGCTCCACTATCCCAGCTGGAGCGGGCAGCGGGTCTTGGCTCTGCCGGTGCCCCCCAGGAGCAGCATCCAGGGAGGGCACAGGGGCTCCTGAGCTGGCCCTGACGGGACCTGTCTCTGTCCCAGGATGCGGGACTTGTCCGCCTCGGAGAAGCAGGAGCACGTGAAGCTCCAGAAGCAGATGGAGAAGAAGAACACGGAGCTGGAGTCGCTGCGGCAGCAGCGGGAGAAGCTGCAGGAGGAGGTGAAGCAGGCGGAGAAGACGGTGGATGAGCTCAAGGAGCAGGTGAGGGAGAGGTGGGATGGGATATTTGGGACTGTTTGGGGCCGTTCGGGGCAGTTTCAGGACATTTGTGGACATTTGGGGCATTGAGCAGCTGCTGGGTCGCCTGGAGAGCCACACATGGTGATACCACTACAAAGACCACCACTCCTGGTCCCATATTCCCTAATTCCAAACCCTATTCCAGCGGTGGGGCTGTGCTGGGCTCTGCCTGGATGTGGGGTGACTCCTGAGCACAGGGCATGGACAATGCTCTGTGTTCCCAGGGCTGCTCTGTGTCACCCCTCCCACTGTCCTGCTGGGATGATGATGATGATCTTACCTTGGGAAGCCCTCAGGAAAAATCCCTGTTCCGTGCAATCCCTCCAAGATGGGTCACACCTGCGGTGGCTCAGGTGGGCTCTTGGCAGAGCTGGTGGTCCCAGCAGAGTCCCCAAAATGCCCRTTTCTCCACTAAAACTGTCCATGCCACCACGTGCCAAGTCCTTGGAGAGACAGGGAACTTGGAAAGCTCCATCATGAGCCTGGAGAAGATCACTGGCACAGAGCCAGGAACACCTCCAAGAGCCCTTCCCATGTGCCATTCCTCCTGGAGCTGCTGGCTGGTCTGGGTGGGTTTGCTCTCCTGAGGGATGCTGTTCCCTGCTCCCAGGAGGGAGCTGAGCAYTGTCTGCCCCACCTTCCCCCCAGGATGGGGCGAGGGATTCCTCAGCCACATCCCGCAGCTTGGTAGAGGGATCCCGTGGTGGTCTGACAGGATTTGGGAGCTGCTGGCTGTGGTGCTGAGCTCCAGGTTGGAGAGGGACGTGTGTCCTGGGGGGTGGATGGATTGGGATGTGTGTCCTGGCACATGGATGGACTGGGATGTGTGTCCTTGCAGGTGGATGCAGCGTTGGGAGCTGAGGAGATGGTGGAAACTCTGACGGAGAGAAACCTGGATCTGGAGGAGAAGGTCCGGGAGCTGCGTGAGACCGTCGGGGACCTGGTAAGGCGGATTCCCCTGGGATAAGGGCTGCTCCAGGGGGTCAGGATGCGGGGCTGGAACCATGGGGCACTGGTCGCCGCCCGGCTGYGGAGCCAGAGGGATTTGGGGGAGCTCCCCACGGGGTCGTGCCACGTCCGAGCCACGCGGCGTGACCTCGTCCCCACGGCGCCACCTCCCCGCAGGAAGCCATGAACGAGATGAACGACGAGCTGCAGGAGAACGCCCGGGAGACGGAGCTGGAGCTGCGGGAGCAGCTGGACATGGCCACGGCGCGGGTGCGCGAGGCCGAGAAGCGCGTGGAGGCGGCGCAGGAGACCGTGGCCGACTACCAGCAGACCATCAAAAAGTACCGGGAGCTCACGGCTCACCTGCAGGTGCGGCCCCTCGGGATACTCCCGGCTCCTCACGGAGTCCGCCTGGAAGGTGACCAGGAGATCCAGCGGGAGGGACCCCAGGGAAGGTGTCTCCCGGTCYTGTGGGACTAGGGCACGGCAGGACATGGCTGGTGGCTGAGTGGGTTCATCATGGAGCTTCCCTGGGGAATGCTCCAGTGGCGCAGGGACAGGCTGGGAGAGCTTGGAGTGTCCAGCCTGGAGAAGGAAAGGCTCCAAGGAGACTTTAGAGCTCCTTCCAGGGCCTAAAGGCGCTCCAAGAGAGCTGGAGAGGGGCAAGGGATGGAGTGACAGGATAAGGGGGAATAGCTTCATGCTGGAAAAGTGGAGATTTAGAYGGAATATTGGGAAAAAATTCTTCCCTATTGTCCCAGCCCTGGGCTCAGGTCTCTTGGCTGTGAAAGGAGGTGTGGAAATTCCTTGACTGGAACACGTTTGGTGCCTCTCCCTCCCCTCCACCCATGACTGAGTGTTGCACAAGGAGCCCCCCAAGGAGGGAGCACTGGGAATTGGGTGGAGAATTGCTGAGGGGTCCCTGATCTCCATGTCCCTGTGTCCCATCTCCCTGTGCCCAGGACGTGAACCGGGAGCTCATGAGCCAGCAGGAAGCRTCAGCGGAGAAGCAGCAGCAGCCACCCCCTGAGATGTTCGACTTCAAGATCAAATTTGCAGAGACAAAAGCCCACGCCAAGGTAGGGGCAGCAGGAGACCCTGGATGGGCTTATCCACGCCCTGGGACAGGCTCCTGAGGCACTGGCACCAGGGTATTCTCAGAGCTGTGGCTGCTCCGTCCCTGGAAGTGTCCAAGGCCAGGTTGGATGGGGCTTGGAGCAACCTGGGATAGTGGAAGGTGTCCCTGCCCGTGGCAGGGGGTGGGACTGGATGAGCTTCCAGGTGCCTCCCAACCCAAACCAGTCAGGGATTCTGGAGCCAGGCTGGGAGAGTTGGATATGTTCAGCCTGGAGAAGAGAAGGCTCTGGGGAGACCTTAGAGCCCCTTCCAGTGCCTAAAGGGGCTCCAGGAGAGCTGGAGAGGGACTTGGGACARGGGATGAAGTGACAGCACAAYGGGGAATGACTTCCCAYTGCCAGAGGGTGGGGATAGATGGGATATTGGGAAGGAATTCTTGGCTGTGAGGGTGGGGAGGCCCTGGCACAGGCTGCYCAGARAKGCTGTGGCTGCCCCAYCCCTGGAAGTGTYCMAGGCCAGGTTGGACAGGGCTTGGAGCCACCTGGGATAGTGGAAGGTGTCCCCACCTATGGCAGGAGGTGGCACTGGGTGGGCTGTGAGGTCCTTGACAGGGATTGAGGCATTCTCCAAGGGATAGGATTCCCACTATTTATCCCCCTGCACGGTGCTGTGCCGGGGAGGCTCCGGAGCAGCCGGGTGACTCCGTGTCCCGCAGGCCATCGAGATGGAGCTGCGGCAGATGGAAGTGCAGCAGGCGAATCGCCACGTGTCCCTCCTCACCTCCTTCATGCCCGACAGCTTCCTGCGGCACGGCGGGGACCACGACTGCGTCCTGGTGCTCCTGCTCATCCCACGCCTCATCTGCAAGGTGGGATGGGCTGGGGAGAACCTGGATTGGGAATTGACACCTTTGCTCCCTGTCCCGGGTGAACTGGGGATTTTGAGTGTTTTCTGTTGGAGAACTTCCAAAAGTTCTTGATGGACTGGAGTCGCCATCCCTGGAGGGGTTTAGGTGGGATATTGG
Organism: Amblyornis subalaris; assembly: GCA_018881555.1. Taxonomy (NCBI): domain Eukaryota; kingdom Metazoa; phylum Chordata; class Aves; order Passeriformes; family Ptilonorhynchidae; genus Amblyornis; species Amblyornis subalaris. The sequence continues at coordinate 704,737 of JACAXG010000151.1, read as the reverse complement.
GAAAATTCCTCCTGGCACAGCTGCCCAGGGCAGGGGGGAGTCCTCATCCCCGGGGGGATTTAACAGCCATGTGGATGTGGCACTTGGGGACATGGTCAATGGTGGCTTGTGCAGTGCTGGGGGAACAGTTGGACTCGATGGTCTTAAGGGATTTTTCCAACCTAAATAATTCCGTGTTCCCATGATTATAAAATGGGAAAAGGGAAGGGGTGGAAGCAGGTCCCAGCCTGTGTGGGCGGTGGGTCAGCGGTCGAAGCACTCGGCCACGGTGCCGGTGGGTGACTTCCCCAGGACAAGTCAATTTTTGGGGGTGTGGGGGTTGTTCTCCACGGCTGAGTGGGGCACAGCAGGGAAGCARGGGATTCCCTGAAGGAATTCCCTGTCCCCCCAGGCCGAGCTGATCAGCAAACAGGCGCAGGAGAGGTTCGAGCTGAGCGAGAGCTGCGCGGAGCGCGCGGGGCTGCGCGGGGCCCCGGGGGAGCAGCTCAGCTTCGCCGCCGGCCTCGTGTATTCCCTGAGCCTGCTCCAGGCCACGCTCCACAAATACGAGCAGTGAGTACCCACCCCGCCCCTTCCCTCTGTGGGAGGAGTTCCAGGGATTTGGGGAGCCGGGCAGGGAAAGAGTGGTGGGATCACCTTTATTGCCTTCGGATGGGGTCACTTCTCTGTGACCCTCCTTGTGTGTCCTTCCCAGGAGGTGACACGGGAAGGGATTTACAGGCCAGGATAGAAAAGAGCAGCGGGATCCCCTTCTCCATGATCTCTCTGTGTCCCCCAGGAGGTCACACAGGATCTTGGGAGCCAGGCTAGAAAAAAGCAGCAGGATCCAATTCTCCATGAGTTCTCTGTGTCTTTCTCTAGAGGTGACATGGGAAGGGATTTTGGGAACCAAGCTAGAAAAGAGGGGTGGGTTCCCCTTCTCTGTGACCTCTCTGTGTGTCCTTCCCAAGGGGTGACATAGGAATGGATTTTGGGAGTCAGGATAGAAAAGCACAGCAGGATCCCCTTCTCTGTGACCTCTCTGTCCCTCTCAAAGGGTGACATGGGAAGGGCTTTTGGGAGCCAGGCTACAAAAAAGCAGCAGGATCCCCTTATTCCCTTGTGAGGGGTCACTTCTCTGTGACCCTCCCTCTGTGTCCCCCCAAGAGGTGACACAGGAAGGAATTTTGGGAGCCAGGGTAGAAAAGTGGGGTGGGATCCCCTTCTCTGTGTCCTCTGTGTGTCCTTCCCAAGAGGTGTCAGAGGAAGGGATTTTGGGAGCTGGTCTACAAAAAAGCAATAGGATCCCCTTATGGCCTGTGAGGGGTCACTTCTCCATGACCCTCCTTGTGTTCCCCTGAGGAGGATCCAGCCCTCCAGCCCCAGCCGTGTCTCGGCTGTGTCCCTGTCCCRAGGCCAGCAGTGCCTTGGGGGCTCYGATTTCCCATSTCCTGCCTGGAAGTGCATCCAGCCCCTTGCTGAGCCASCTGTCCCTGTCCCCTCAGGGCCCTGAACCGGTGCAGTGTGGAGGTGTACAAGAAGGTGGGGACCCTGTACCCCGAGATGAGTGTCCACGAGCGCTCCCTGGACTTCCTGATTGAGCTGCTCCACAAGGACCAGCTGGACGAGACTGTCAACGTGGAGCCGCTCACCAAAGCCATCAAGTACTACCAGGTGRGGCTGGGGGTGACACTGGGGACAGGTTCCACCTCACCTGTTGGATATCCTGCYCTTGGGCAGATGGATGAGCTGGGATTTAGCTCTTTTTGGCGGCTATGACTGATAGCTGCCACCATAGCGTGACCGTGGCTRTGTCCCCTGCTCCGTGTCCCTGGGGAATGGGGTTGTCCCATCCCACATTCCTTACTTCCATGCTGCTGACCTGTGGAATTAAGGACCACCAGCTCTTTTGGGAGGGATTCACTGCATGAGTTGCCACTTCCAACTGAAAATTGGGCCAAACTCTCGAAGTTTGGGGTTTTGTTGCAYGTTCCCACATCGGGTTTTTCCATGTGGATGCTGATCCTGCCATTCCCACAGCACCTGTACAGCATCCACCTGGCCGACCAGGCTGAGGACTGCACCCTGCAGCTGGCCGACCACATCAAGGTGAGTGGGGACCCCCCTGACCCTTCCCTGATCCCTGTTTTCCGCCTTTGTGCCCCCCCGGATCCATGTGGGAGGTGAGATGCTCCTGCTGCCCCATCCCCAGTGCAGTAGGGCTCAAGGGCTCCCTGGGGTCAGGGAGTGGGGACATGAGGACATTTGCTCTGGGTGGGATGAGAAGAGCAGGAATGGGAATGTGGAGACCCTGATGTCTCAAGGGGAGGGGGGCTTGTATCCCAGAGTTCCCAAGGGAAGAACCAGCGTCCTGCACCCTGTGGAGTAAAACCAAAATAGACCAAAAATGCCTCATGCCATTTCCGTGCTCCTGAAAATCCTGCGGTGGTGGCAGGGTCCATCCTGGAATTCCTGGGACTGAAGCCCCAGTTTGCCCCAGTGTGGCCCAGTTTGCCCCAGTGTGGCCTGGGACCCCTCCCTTCCCTGTCCCTGTGCTGAGGGTCCCTGTGCCTGTGCCCACAGTTCACGCAGAGTGCCTTGGACTGCATGGGGGTGGAGGTGTGCCGGCTCCGGGCCTTCCTCCAGGTAGGACCTTGCTCCAGGTAGGGTCTGCCAGGATGGCTGGGCACGTGCCAGCTCCCCACTGTCTCTGTGTCCCTCTTTCCGAGATCCCTTTTTGTCCCTCTGTCTGAGCTCCCTCTGTGTCCCTGTGTCCCTCTGAGGTTCCTGTGTCCCTCTATGTCCATGTCCCCCTGTATCCCTCTGAGGTCCCTCTCTGTCCCCATGTCCCTCTCTCCCTGTGTCCCTCTGTTTAAGGTCCCTCTGTGTCCCTGTGTCCCTCTGTGTCCCTCTAAGGCCTCTCTCTCTCCTCGTGTCCCTCTCAGCTCCCTCTGTGTCCCCGTGTCCCTGTAAGGTCCCTCTTTATCCTCGTGTCCCTCTAAGATCCCTCTGAGGTCCCTCTATGTCCCCACGTCCCTCTAAAATCCCTCTCTCTCCCCGTGTCCCTCTAAGGTCCCTCTTTCTCCCTGTGTCCCTCTGAGCTCCCTCTGTCCTTACAAGGTCCCTCTGCATCCCTCTGAGGTCCCTCTCTATGCCAATGTCCCTCTGAGGTCCCTCTGTGTCCCCAGGCCGGGCAGGAGGCGGCCGACCTGGCCATCCTGCTCAAGGACCTGGAGACGTCCTGCAGCGACATCCGCCAGTTCTGCAAGAAGATCCGACGCCGCATGCCGGGCACGGATGCACCGGGAATTCCTGCGGCCCTGGGCTTCGGAGCACAGGTGAGCGGGGCAGGGACACCCCTCTGCCACAAGCTGGGAGCTGTGGGATGCATGGGGCCAGCAGCAAACGCCCTGGGGAAGCTGAGTGGCAGCTCAGGGCAGAGGGAAGTGGTGTGAGCTCAGCTGGGATCATGGAATCAGGGATTGATTGAGGTTGGAAAATCCCTCGGCGATCCCTGAGTCCAGCTGCTCCCTCAGCACTGACCACATCCCCAAGTGCCACATCCACATGGATGTTAAATCCTCCAGAGACAGTGACTCCATCACTGCCCTGGGCAGCTGTGCCAGGGCTGGACAGCCCTTTCCAGGAGGAATTTTCCCAATATCCAACCTGGCACAGCTTGAGGCCGTTCCCTCTCATCCTGTCCYTGTTCCCTGGGAGCAGAGCCTGAGCCCCCTTGGCTGCCCCCTCCTGTCAGGAGTTGTGCAGAGCCAGAAGGTCCCCCCTGAGCCTCCTTTTCTGCAGGCTGAGCCCCTTTCCCAGCTCCCTCAGSCTCTCCTGGTGCTCCAGACCCTTCCCCAGTTCCTTCCCTGGACATGATGGATGTGGTCTGTCTGGATTTTGTGTTCCCATGTTGGATGGAGGCCTGGCTTCACATCCAGGACCCGCTTCCCTCCATCCAGTTACTTCCCCCTATCCCAGTGACGCTCCAGAAGCCGCTGTCACACCGGGGCRTGTGGATTCCGGGAGCCGCGTGTCCGCGCCGCTCCCGCTCATCCCGTTGTGCCCTCCCAGGTGTCGGACACGCTGCTGGAATGCCGGAAGCACCTGACGTGGGTGGTGGCCGTGCTGCAGGAGGTGGCGGCGGCCGGGGCGCAGCTGATCGCGCCGCTGGCCGAGAACGAGGGGCTGCCGGCGCCCCGCCTCGAGGAGCTGGCCTTCAAAGTCAGCGAGCAGGTGGGACATCCTGCTGGGATTACAGCCAGGGAACGCCACAAGGACGTGGTCCCTTGGCCCGTGCTGTCCGGGCCCACAGCTCCGTGGCCTCACCAAGGGTTTCYGCCGTGCGTGGTGGGACATCCCGTCCATATTCCCACGTTCCATAGAGGGGAGTGGTTGTGGGGAGTTTTTGTACAGAGCAAGAAGGTCCCCCCTGACCCKTCTTTTCTCCAGGCTGAGCCCTCCCCCACCAGCTCCCTCAGCCCTCCAGACCCTTTTCCAGCAAYTTCCCTGGACATAATGGATGTGGTGTCTCCGGATTTTGTGTTATTTTGTTGTAATTGTGAGAAAGGGATGAAAGGGTGGATTTTGTGTAAATTTTCCACTTCTATTTGTTGTTACTTTGGTTTTCGTGGAGGGAATTTTGGGGTTTGGTTGTTCGGATTTGCTGATGGAAGTGAAGGCTGTGTGATGGATGTGGATTTTAAGGATGATTCTTAAACATCAGAGGAACACCCTTAACCATCAGAGGAACACCCTTAACCATCAGAGGGACATCCTAAAATTCAGAGGGACATCCTTAAACATCAGAGGGAAACAACCAGTTGTGGGATGTGGGGAGGGCTCTGCCCAGGGCCAGCAGCCACGTCCTTCCCATCTTTCCCAGATCTACGGCTCCCAGGGCATCAATCCCTACGAGTGCCTGCGCCAGTCCTGCAGCATCCTCATGGCCACCATGAACAAGATGGCCACGGCCATGCAGGAGGGCGAGTACGACGCCRACCGCCCGCAGAACAAGGTGGGTTGGAGCTGGAGCATCCACGTGTCTCCATCGTCATCCATGGTCTTCCCCCTGCCAGGGGGCTGTGGGCGACATGGGGCAGGGAGCTGGGCAGCCGCAGTGTCTGGGATTCTTCCTAAAATCCCGATTGTCCCGGTGCAGCCCACGCCGCCGGCAGAGCTCCGGGCGGCCGCGCTCCGGGCGGAGATCAYGGATGCCGAGGGGCTGGGGCTGAAGCTGGAGGACAGGGAGACAGTCATCAAGGAGCTGAAGAAGTCCCTCAAGATCAAGGTAAGGTGTTACTGATCCCTGCCTTCCTGGCTCTTCCTCGCTGATCCCTGCCTGTCCCTCACTGATCCCTGCCTGTTTTTCACTGATCCCTGCCTGTCCCTCATGAATCCCTCACTGATCCCTACCTATCTCTCAGTGATCCCTGCCCATCCCTCATCAATCCCTGCCCATCCCTCACTGATTCCTGCCTGATCCTCACCCATCCCTGTCTTCCCGGCTGCTGTGGGGTTCACCTCCGTGCTCCCGGTGACTTGCTTCCTATGGAGCTGAAGATCCCGAGTACCATCCAGATTTCCTGGGGATGTTTTTCCTGTGGGCAGGGAGGTGCTGCCTTCCAGATCCTGCCCCCACTGTGTTCCGGGATGAGCAGGGTCGGAGCTGGGAGCTGTTCCTGGGTTCCAGCCACGGGTGCTGGTGATTTGGGGGAGCTCTCCCAGCTCCTTGGAGCTCCCTGATTCCCTGCCTGCCGCTCCAGGGCGAGGAGCTCAGCGAGGCCAACGTGCGGCTCAGCCTCCTGGAGAAGAAGCTGGACAGCGCATCCAAGGACGCGGATGACCGCGTGGAAAAGATCCAGACGAAGCTGGATGAGACCCAGACACTGCTCAAAAAGAAGGAGAAGTGAGTTTGGTGTGGGGCTGGGGACATGGAGCTGATGGAGCAGGTCCAGMGATGCTCCGAGGGCTGGAGCTCCTCTGCTTGGAGTGAGGCTGGGAGAGCTGGGAATGTGCAGTATGGAGAAGGGAAGGCTCAAGGGAGACCTCAGARCTCCTTCCAGTGCCTAAAGAGGCTCCAAGAGAGCTGGAGAGGGACTTGGGACAAGGCATGGAGGGACAGGACGAGAGGCCCTGGACAAGCAGCATCCCTGGCTTCACACATCCCTCCTTGTGCTCTTCCCAGGGAGTTTGAGGAGACCATGGACGCGCTCCAGGCCGACATCGACCAGCTGGAGTCGGAGAAGGTGGAGCTGAAGCAGCGCCTGAACAACCAGTCCAAGCGGACGATCGAGGGGCTGCGGGGGGCCCCGGCCTCGGGCGTGGCCTCCATCGTGTCTGGCATCGCCGGAGGTGCGTGACCGGCATCCCAGAGCCCCTGGATGCAGCTGGAATGGGACTGGGATGTCCTCCTGGCACAGGGCATTGGGGATGATGTGTGCCCGGGAGCTTGGGAATGGCACTCCCACAGCTGCCTTGGGTGGGCAGGGCAGTGGTGGCAYCTCCATGGAGCCACCCAGGGTGTCCCTGCATGGGATGGTCCCATGGGATCTGTGCCTGCTGGGGCTCTCTCAGGCATGGATGGGTGTTGGGGCTCTGCTGCTTGAAATATCCTACAAAAACCACCTGGAACGGAGAGCTCAAGTGTCCGTTAGGAAGGACCAGGGTGGCCATGGAGCAGCCTGGCTCCTGGTCCCAGTGTGGCAGGGATCCGGTGGGTCTGGTGCCTGATCCTTTTACCCTGATCTGGGATGGGTAACACCTGGATGCAGCAGCCTTGGAATACAGCAGCTCTGGGATAGGGCAGCTCTGGGATACAGCATCCTCTGGATGCATCAGCTCCTGGCCCTCGTGGATCCACAGCCTCTCCTGCATTCCCAGCCGGGAATACTGCTGGCACATTCTCGCTCCTGAAGGAGCGGGAGCAGCCCAAGAGCTCTGTGCCAGCCCCCTGGCATGGGTCCTGCTTGGGTCTCTCCCAGCTGCTGGGACGCTGCTCCTGGAGCCGGGAATGGGGTCAGGCCCGGATGTGGCCGTGGGAGAGCGGAGCTGCTCCAGCCATGGCTCCTTTCCCACCCAATCTGGGGCTTAAATCCTGCTTTTTCTTGTCTTTCCTGGCCCCTCTCCCTGTGCTGCAGAGGAACAGCAGCGAGGTACGGACACACCCCGCATGCAGCCCCCGCCAGCCCCCAGTGCATGCCAGGGGGAAAAACGATATCCCAGGACACCCAAACCCTGGGACATGGCTCCATTTGGGAGCAGGGCAAGAATCCCAGTCCTGCTTGCACACTGCCAACCCTGGGAACTTTTGGCCAGTGGCTCCTGGGGGGCTGGGAAGGGAGGGATGAGCATGGAACCGCAGAGGATGCGGAGTGGGGCGACCCCCACCTGGAGAGCCTTGGGAAGGGGCACTGGGAGCTGGCGGGAGCCAGGACTTCTCCAGGGAGGTGCCACGTGTTGGTGACAGCTCGGTTGGTACCTGGGCACACCTGGCAGCCGCCGTGTCCCTGTGCCACCRTCACGGGTGACACCGCTGATGGTCGGTGCCCGTCCGCAGGTGTCGGTGCCGGGCAGGTGCCGGGAGGCGGCTCCGGACCCGTCCAGGTGAAGGATTCACCGCTCCTGCTCCAGCAAATCGACGCCCTCCAGCTCTCCTTGAAACACCTCAAGAACGAGAACAACCTGCTCAAGGTCAGGGGGCAGCGGAGGGGAGGAGCGTGGTGGGACGTTATCCATGTGGGATGGGCTCCCAGAGAACAGGCTCTCATTTCCCTGGCTCTGGTGGGCACCAGGGGAAGGGGCTGAGAGCAGGGTCAGGACTGGGAGCTGGGAATGCTGGTGGAACTGGGGGTGCTGGGGGTGCTGGTGATGTCCCTGCCAGCTCTGGCCCCTTATTCCCCTCCTCCAGTGCCAGGCACCACAGGCACAACCTGATTGATTGATTGATTGATTGATTGATGAACACCCCATGAGGCACAGCAGCAAATAATCCAATTAACCAACTATTATAATGGATATTAATTCATGGACGTGATGGGGCAGCTCGCTGGGCACAGCTGTGACAGCTCCCAAATCCAACCAGTCCCACGTGTAAGCCCCAAGGTGCCACCTTCCCATGGGCATCCCCTTGGGAYTGTCCCTGCTCCCACCCCCACGAGATCCACACTGGGCAGAGTTTTATCCCCTGGTTTTCTGCTTTCATCCCATTTTKCCGTCCAGCCTCTCCTCCCCGTTGCCTTTTCCCGGTGTTTTCCCTATCCCTAACTCCCCTCTCCCGTGGCTCCCAGGGCGCACAGATGAAGATGGAGCTGGCCAGCCTGGCCCCGCTCCAGGTGCCGCGGGTGGCCGTGCCCCGGGACCGGCCGGGCGAGGGGCTGCCCACGCAGACCCTGTACCGCAAGACCACCCAGCTCCTGGAGACCCTCTACCAGCTCAGCGCCAACGCCAAGGTGGTGGACATGAAGCAGAGCAAATCCAGTAGGTCCTACACAAACATTCCCTGGGATTGGGGGGGACTGTGTCACAGGGAGCTCGGCCACCTCTGCGTTGTCCCTCTGCCCRGGGAGGGACCGGTTGCTGCTTCCCACCCAGAGCAGGGCTCACTCCGGGGTGGGRTCCAGGCTGAGGGGTCTGCTGTGGTGGCAGGTTTGGGGTGTTTGGTCTGAGGGGCACAGCCCTGTGTCCCCAGAGTCCCTGGCCAGGGCCATCGGTGTGYTGGGGACATGTGGCACTGGCTCAGTGTCTGTGGCTGAACTGCTCCGGGGTCAGCGCAGTTCAGCCTCTCCCTGCGGTGCTGCTGGGGAGCCCCCACCCCCCAAATCCCCTTGAAGCCCCCCCCAAGCCCCCCAGTACCAACTCAAGGAGATCAAAACCTTCTGAGCCCCCTTGGTAACAACCCGAGTAGGTAAAAACCCCCTAAAATCCCCCAGGTACCAACCTGAGGAGTTCAAACCTCTAAAACCCCCCCAGGACTGACCTAAGGGAGTCAAACTCCCCCAAAACCCTTGGTACCAATCCAAGGAGGTCAAAATCCTCTGAAACCCCCCTGGTACCAACCCAGGGAGGTCAAATGCCCCCAAAACTCCCAGTACCAACCCGAGGGGGTCCCAGCTGTGTCCTTGTCCCCCACGGCCCATCCCTCCCTTCCCGTTCTCCGCAGCGAGGAGCTCATCCGCACGGCTKCTGGAGCAGACGGCCCGGCTCTGCGCCCTCAAGAACTCCATCGAYGCCCTAAAGGTGAGGAAGGGCCTTCCCCAGGGYCCAGCAYTCCTGTCCCCCAGGCTGGGACTGGTGGCACCTCGTGGCAGCACGGGGACAATGTGCTGCCCATTCCCATTCTCCTGCCAAATCAGTCGGGTTTGACCCCTCTGCCTTGTCCCCAGGGTGGGCAAGGGGTTCGTGGTGTGGGTGAGGGGCTCTGTGGGGTGATGAGGGGCTCCATGGGGTGGATTTTGGGGTGACCTTGCTGTGCCCCCCAGGACGATACACTGAGGGAGATGGTCCAGCAGCAGCCAGGCGCCGGCGTCTCCACCACCTTCGGCACCTTCCCCTCCTCCTCCTTCCTGAAGGTGAGATCCCCGATCCTGAGGGACTCCCCAATTCCAAGGGACCCCTGATCCCAAGGGACCCCAATCACAGGAAACCTCCGTTCCTGAGGGGCCCCCAATCTCAAAGAACCTCCAGTCCTGAGGGACTCCAATCCCAAGGGTCCCTCTATCCTGAGGAGCCCCCCAGTCCAACGGACCCCTGATCCCGAGGGAACCCCAAACCCAAGGAACTCCCTATCCTGAATGGCTCCCCAACCCCAAGGGRCCCCTGATCCTGAGGAATCCCAGTCCTGAGGGACCCCCCATTCCCAAGGGATTGGGTGGGYGAGAATCCCCCACTCCACCCCAGGCCGGGACTCGACCCACGACCCCCGACAGCCACCGTGTCCCATCCCGGGGATCCCCTTGGGGACACCACGGCTGGGAGGGAAGCCCCCCGTCCGCAGGAGGGCGGTGGGTGGCCCGGGTGTCCCCTTACCCTCCCGATGTCCCCGCAGGCGAAGCAGGAGCAGGCGCAGGGCCCGGCGCTGTGCGGGCGGGTGACGATCCCGTGCGCGCCGGGGCACGGCCAGGCCCACCGGGTGCTGCTCACCCCCGACCTGCTCCAGCACCTCCGCCAGCACTTCGTCGCCTGAGCCGCCTCCGAGGGACCCCCGCCCCCGCTGTCCCCCCACCTTGGGACACCTCCGCTTCCCCCACCCCGGCCCCGCTCGCGGGTGGGAGCCGGAGCCRCTTCCCCCAAGGGGGTTCGGGCCACCCCCGCGCTGCTCTCGGACACTACAGACCCCCCCCCCCGGGACCTCCGTGGGGCCGGGGCTGCGGCCCCCCTGCGCTCCCGACATCCAATAAAACTTCCCTGGACGTGCTTCCTGCTCCCGGTACTGGGCASCGCGGCGGGGGACACTGCGGGGGACACCGGGGAGAGCACAGGGAGTCACTGGGGGGACACGAAGGGGTAGGAGTGGGGCACTGGGCGGTGTGGAAAGGGCACTGGAGGGCACAGGAGGAGTCCGGGGGACCCCCGRGATTACGGAGGAGGACCAGGGGTCACAGGAAGGGTCCGAGCGGGGCACTGAGAGTCTCGGGACAGGACGAGGAGGACCCCAGGGGTCACAAAGGGTCCCGGGATGGAACTGGGGGGACATGTGGGGGTCCTGAGATGGCACCGGGGGCAGGGGTGGTGGAACAGGGAGACATTTGGGGGTGCCGAGTGGGACATGGAGGTYCCGTGAGGGGATCGGGGGAGCTCTGGGCGCCTCGAGAGGGGACACGGGGCCGTTCGGAAGTCCCGGTAGGGGACATGGGGGGACATTAGACGGTCCCGGGAGGGGACATGGGGCCATTTGGCGGTGGCGGGTGCCGCCATGTGCGGCCACGCGCGCGTCAAACCGCGCGGGAAGGGGCGGGGCTGGGGAGGGCGGGCGCCTCCCATTGGCCTGCGCGCAGGAAGAGGCGGGAGGAAACGCTCCTCCCCGACTGTGATTGGCCGGCGGCGCCGAGGGAGGCGGGGCCAGCCTGTCCTGCACCTGATTGGCTGCTGGGCGGGTCCATCGAGGGCAGCCCTCGCTGATTGGCTGAGGGCGCGGCGACGCGGGCGCTGATTGGTGGAGGAGGAAGGAGGCGGAGTTCCGGCGAGGAAGAGACGTCAGTTCCGGGCGGCGGCGGTGGAGGGAGGACGATGGTGAGTGAGGGGCGGGTCGAGGTCGCATCCGACGGCATCGGCACCGGGAGGGGCCGTGRAAGCCGCATCCGACGGCATCGGGACGGGCCGGGACCCGAGGAGGGCCGGGGGAGCCGCTTCGAGCCGGGCCGGGCGCTCCGGTGCGGCGGCGGGCGCGGGGATGGGCGGGAGCGCGGCCCCGGTGCCKCCCACGGTGAGCGGAGCCCTCGGTGCCGCAGGTGCTGCTGCACGTGCTRTTCGAACATGCCGCCGGGTACGCGCTGTTCGCCGTGCGAGAGGTGGAGGAGATCGGGCTCCTGYTGCCGCAGGTACGGGACCGGGAAAGGGGCAACCGGAACGGGAACGTGGAGAGCGCGGAGGGGAAGGCTGGGAAGGGGAACGGGGTGGGGAAGAGAACAACAGAGACTGTGGAGAGGGGGAAGGAGGAGGGCGGGAAAAGGGAATGGAAACGAGAAAGCGGTAGTGGGGGATAGGGAAAACGGGAACGGGGAGAGGGCACCGGGAACAAAGAGAAGGGGAGAGACCGGGAGCGGGGAGTGGACGGGACTGGGGTGGGGGGAAAGCGGCGGGGAAGGACTAGGGGGAACCGGGGAGGGTTGCACCCTTATGCTGCCTCCCGGGGCTACTCCRAGGGATCGTTCCCCGTGCCCCGGTGTGACCGGAGCCCCCTGGTTCCGGGCTGTTTCCCCCCGCAGGTGGAGGAGAGCGTCCTCACCCTGGGCAAGTTCCTCAACGTGGTGAAGCTCGTGGCGTTCTCGCCGTTCCGCTCGGCGCAGAGCGCGCTGGAGAACATGAACGCCGTGTCCGAGGGTGAGTGGGGGTTCRGGGGCACCGGGATCCCCCCGCGGGGACCCTCAGGCGACCCTGACCCCCCCCCTGTCCCCCAGGGGTCTTGCATGAGGACCTGCGGCTGCTGCTGGACACGGCGCTGCCCCCCAAGAGGAAGAAGGTGGTGCTGGGGGTGGGCGATGCCAAGATGGGTGCAGCCGTGCTGGAGGAGTTGGGGGTCCAGTGCCAGACCGGGGGCGTTGTGGCTGAGCTCATGCGCGGTGAGTGGGGACAGAGGGAACGGGACATTTCGGCGGGGTCTTGGTTTGGGTGGGATTCGATGGGAGGGGTCAGGAGTGGGGAGAACCCGCTGCAATCCTGGGCAGTGTTGGTGGGAGCCCTTGGGGCTGGGCTTGGAGCTGCATGTGGTGGCACTTCAGTGCCCAAGGGATGAGATCTCAGTGCCCAGGGGTGGACATTTTTGTTCTCTTGTGGTGATGCCTCAGTCTGTGCACAGTGTGACCTCARTCCCCACATGGTGATCTCAGTTCCCGYGTGGTGACCCCGTGTTCCCGCAGGGATCCGGCTGCACTTCCCGGCGCTGGTCCGAGGCCTCACGGCGCAGTCGGCGGCCAAGGCCCAGCTGGGGCTYGGCCACAGCTACTCCCGGGCCAAGGTGAAGTTCAACGTGCACAGGGTGGACAACATGATCATCCAGTCCATCAGCCTGCTGGACCAGCTGGACAAGGACATCAACACCTTCTCCATGCGTGTGCGGTCAGTGCGCAGGGATTTGGGGAGCTCAGGGGGGCTTGGGGGGTCCCCCCTCCCCATGCTTACCACAGGCAGCTGCTGCTCCGGCCGCCTGTACAGACTGGGGAGGGACAGCAGCATCCCGAGGGCCACTGGCCGGGCCATGGGGCCATGGTGTGGACCTGGGGGGACACTTGGGAACACAGTGGGGTGACCTGGGCAAAAATGGTGCCATGGAGCCACAGTGAGGGACCTGGGAGCTGTGGTGGGGGATCCAAGGGGACGTATGGAGCCCTGGCAGGAGCCTTAGGGAGACACATGGAGCTGTGGTGAGGGACCAGACGGGGGACAGAGAGTTGTGGTGGGAGCTCTGGGGGGACACATAGCTCCGGGGCCGGGTGGCAGTGCTGACACCATCCCTGTCCCCGCAGGGAGTGGTATGGGTACCATTTCCCCGAGCTGATCAAGATCGTTCCTGAGAACTCCATGTACTGCCGGGTAGCCAAATTCATCGGGAACCGCCGGGAGCTGAGCGAGGAGAGCCTGGAGGGATTGGAGGAGATCGTCATGGACAGTGCCAAGGCCCAGGCTATCCTGGAGGCCTCCCGCTCCTCCATGGGTGAGATGGGCTCTGGGGAGGGCTCAGGGTGGGCTGGCCGTGTGGTCAGTGCTGGTGCTCATCGCGTGCCACCCGCAGGAATGGACATCTCRCCCCTGGACCTCATCAACATCGAGAGCTTCTCCCGCCGCGTCATCTCGCTGTCCGAGTACCGCAAGGGGCTGCAGGAGTACCTGCGCTCCAAGATGAGCCAGGTGGCCCCCAGCCTGTCCGCCCTCATCGGGGAGGTGGTGAGTGTCCCCGGGGACTCCCCCTGTGCCCTCCTGGCCGTGGAGATGATGTCAGAGTGAATCTGTCAATCCACTGAGTCRTGCTGCTGACGCCTCACTGCTGATCCCCGGCCTGGGGGTGCTTTGTGTGCCTTGGGGGGCTGTGGTGACAGGGCCMCCTGTAACCCCCTGTACCCTCCCCCAGGTGGGCGCTCGCCTTATCTCGCACGCCGGCAGCCTGACGAACCTGGCCAAGTACCCGGCGTCGACGGTGCAGATCCTGGGTGCCGAGAAGGCGCTGTTCAGGTACCGGCGCGGCGGGCGCGGTGATGGCGGGCGCGGGGCCGCGGCTGTGACGCGCCGGGGCCTCGGCGGGGGTGAGCAGCCGGCCCCAGTCTGAGCGACCGCCGCGACTCRCGGGGGCTGGGGAGGGTCTGCCCGCGGGTTGGGGTTGTATTTGGGGGTCCCGCCTGACGGCCCCCCGGCCCCTCGCAGGGCGCTGAAGACGCGGGGGAACACCCCCAAGTACGGGCTCATCTTCCACTCCACCTTCATCGGGCGCGCGGCCGCCAAGAACAAGGGGCGGATCTCGCGGTACCTGGCCAACAAGTGCACGATCGCCTCGCGCATCGACTGCTTCTCAGGTGGGTTTTGGGGGGCACAGACACGGCCAGCACGGGCACTGTCACCTCGTGCAGTCGCTGCTGCCGGGGTGGGCACGGGGAGGGCGCTCGGGTGGGGTTCGGGGCCGCTCTGCCGTGATGGGAACATTTTTCGTCAACAGCATCTCACCCCGCGTGAATGGTGACACATCTGGGCTGAGCAGAGCACGAGGGGGACGTGGGGAKTTTGGGGGGTGCAGGGTGAGTGCTGAGCCCCCCTTGTCCCCTCCCCGCAGAGGTCCCCACCAGCGTGTTCGGGGACAAGCTGCGGGAGCAGGTGGAGGAGCGCTTGGCCTTCTACGAGACCGGGGAGCCGCCCCGCAAGAACCTGGAGGTGATGAAGGAGGCCGTGGTGGAGGTGAGGAGGAGAAGGAGAGGGTGATGATGATGGTGTGTTGAGGGATGAAGGAGAGTGGTGAGGCTGATAAATGGAGGCAGTGAGGGAGAGGAGGCTACAGGGGATGGAAGTGAGGTCTTGGGGGAGATGAAGAGGATGTTAGTGAGGTGCCAGGGGAATGAAGATGTAGTTGAGGTGGTGGAAAGGTGAGGAAGGTGATGGACGTGAGATGCCAAGAGAGAGAAATAAACGAAGTAATGGGGTGATGAAGATGRTGGAGGTGAGGTCTTGAGGGAGGTGAAGATGGCAGTGGTGAGGTACCAGGGAACTAAGATTGTGAATGTGAGGTATGGAGGGCAGTGAAGGTGGTGGCGGTGCTGGGATGATGGAGGATGGTGGTGGAGGGGATGAAGGTGAGGGCCCGTGTCGGAGGTGATGTCACCGTGCCATCCTGACCCACTGTGGAGGCAAAAGACTGATTTAATGAGTCTGATCCGACCAGTGCCAGGGGTGGGGACAGACTCTGGGACCTTCCCCTCGCTCACGTCCCCTGTGTGTCCCCCTCAGGCCAACGAGGTGGTGGCTGAGGTGAAGAGGAGGCAGGAGAAGAAAGAGAAGAAGAGGAAGAAGCGGGAGAAGCGAAGGTTGGAGGCCTTGGCAGCGGCTGCTGAGGAGGCAGTGGAAAACTCAGTGATGGAGACAGAGGTGAGGGGGGAGCTGGGGGTGAGACCCTCCTGGGGGGGCTTTTGGGGAGGGCCTGGCCCTCTCCTGGATGCTCCTCACCTGGATCATCCCACTGCTGAGTGGGGTGTGTGGGGTCCTTGTGCCCCATGGAGGAAGGAGGGAGAATGGGGGACAGAGCTGATCCTSGGGCTCCCCACAGGAGAACGATGTGGGGGCCAAGAAGAAGAAGAAAAAGAAGAAGCAGCAGCAGCCAGAGGAGTCAGAAGCAGAGGCTGAGCCAGAGCCCGAGGAGAATGGGCTGGAGGAGGAGGAGGAAGAGGAGCCCTTGCCCAAGAAGAAAAGGAAACTCGTGGTGGAGCCCGAGCAGGAGGAGGAGGAGGAGAAGAAGAAGAAAAAGAAGAAGAAGAAGAAGGCAGCAGCCCGGGACTCGGAGGAGGATTAGGGAGCAGAGCTGGGGTGGGAGCTCCAGCACAAGGACTGACAGACTGACGGACAGGCAGGAGCCGGGAGCGGCCCCTCACCCGTTCCCTGCAGTGTCCCTGGCTGTGTCCTGTGGCACAGCAGCCACTTTGAGTGTGGCGTGGCCCCTTGGGGCCTGGGTGAGTCCCTTGGGCCACCAGCAGCCCCTGGACTGTGCCTTACACAGTGGAAGCCACAGCCCTGTGTCCCCATCCCTGGGGCACTTGGGCTGTACTGGGTGTCCCCAGGCAGTGCCCCCAACCCTGGGGATCWTGGGCTGCACTGGGATGTCCCCACGCTGTGTCCCCAGGCTGTGYCCCCCCTGCCTGCGCAGTGCAGGGGGACAGGACCCGCTCGGGGTGACGGAACCCCAATAAAGGGCTGAGGTTGTTGTTGATCCCTCCCGTGCTGCTCTGTGCCAGGGGATGCCCGGGCTGTCCCCACGGGGGTCACCCTGTCACCGCCGGCCTGCCCCGGCCGAGGGACGCAACGGCACCGTGGTCACGCCTGAGGCCACGTTTATTGGAGTCGCCGCATGTGCAGGGGGTGAGGGCCACTACACCTCCAGGGCAGCTATCACGGCCTCGGTGAAATCCATGGAGGTGGAGTAGCCCCCCATGTCCGCCGTGCGCACCTGCAAGGAGATGGAGGTTAGGGATGAGGGAGGGGACACTCTGGAAAAGTGGGGCCCCCCGGCCCCAGCTCAGGCTGTGGCACTGTGGGATTGGGCTCCCTGGAGCCTTCGGCACCCCCCGGCTTGTCCCTATGCCCCCAGCTCAGGGGCACTCCATGCTGTGCTTTGGGCTTGTCTTCCAGCACTGCCCTGCCCCTCCCCAGCACCCCAAAAGCTGCCCTGGCCCCTCCCAACGCTGTGATTTCCCCCCAGGCCGCGGCAGGGCCAGAAAGAAGCGTTGGACCCTTTATTAGCAAAGCAGGAATACAGAGCATGACGCGATGACACAGCCCCGGGACCCTTGGGATGGCACCAGGCCTGGTCCCAAGGAGCCACAGRGATCATGGGATCACCTCCCTGGTGCAGCTCAGAGCCCTGGGATCCCCCCCCAGCTGCCATGGTTTGTTTGGGGGATATGGAGTGCAACCCCCCCCATGCTGTCCCAGGTCCAGGAGGTTCCAAGGCCACCCCATGCCTGGAATTGTCCCCAAATGGGGACCCTGTGCCAGCAGCTGCCAAAGTGGGTGGAGGGTGGGGGACATAACCCAGTGGTCCTGTTTATTGCTAAAAGCTTCATGGAAAGGGTCCCACGGGAATGGGGGTCCCATGGTCACAGGGATGCCACAACCACAGTGGTCCCACAGTCAAAGGGATCCCATAATCACATCGGTCCCACAGGAACAGGAGTCCCATGGGAATAAGGGTCCCACAGTCACAGAGGTYCCATGGGAATGGTGGTCCCAGAGCCGTGGTGGTCCCAATGTCCCTAGGAGCTGCCTATGAGTTTGGGGCACTGCCCCATCCTCCCTAAGTCATTCCAGGGACCCCCAAAATTGCACTGGCCGTCTTGCATGGAGCAATCCTTGCTGGTGGGACTGGGGTGGGGAAAGGGGATACTGGGGTTACTGGGCCACCCTCCTCCTCCTCCTCCCTGGGGGGCACTGGGGCAGCTGGGGGGGCAGGGAGGGGATATGGGGAGGGGGCCGAGGCGCTGGGGAAGCTGCCGGGGGTCCTAAGCCCCATAGTGGGGGTGGAGGTTGTCAATGACGGACTTGACGAAGTCGGAAGTGGTGGAGTAACCGCCCAAGTCCCGAGTCCGGACCTGAAAATCCAACACAGGGAGGGGGAGAAACGGGAGAAACGTGGTGGTGAACGGAGGGAATCGGCTGCGAGAGGGACAGGACAGGAGAGAGAGAGAGAACGGCGACCCTCGAGAGCCCTGCCAGGACCTGGGGTGGGGATGGGGCTGTGGAGAGTCCCTCAAGCACCCTGTGAGGTCTTGGGGTGGGGATGGGGCTGTAGAAGGTCCCTTGAGCACCCTGCCAGGATCTGGAGTGGGGGTGGGGCCATGGAGGTCCCTTGAGTGCCCTGTCAGGACCCAAGTGGGGCCGTGGCCATGTAGGGTCCCCCAGCCCTGCCAGAAGTCCCTCCCTTGCTAGGACATGACCACTGGGGCAAGCACAGGGGCCGGATAGAGCTGCGGGCCTGGGATTCCAGCTGGAAAGAGGAGAGGAGCCAGAATTCCAGCTAGAAAGAAGAGAAGAGCCAGAATTCCAGCTGGAAACGAGAGGAGCCGAAGCCTCGCCGAGGACGTGACACCAGCCCAGCCCTACCCACTGCCCTGCACTCACTTTTCCACCTTTGATCACCTTCTTCACCGCATCCGAGATCACGTTGGAGTGGTATTCCAGGCTGGAAAAGAGGGGGAAACGGGGGGTCAGCCCCTCAGCAGCCCCCCCAGACCCCCCCAAAACCCCTCCGACCCCAGCACGTACTTGAGGTGCTTGAGCATGTTGGAGGCCGAGAGCAGCATGGCCGTGGGGTTGGCGATGTTCCTGCCCACGGCTTGGGCAAACGGATGCCGGGCTCCCTGCGGGGCACAGGGCACGGTGACAGTCCCCATCCCGCCCTGCCAGCCCTTGGAATTTCCCCCCAGGACCCCCAGGATCGCCCCTCACCAGCTCGAACACGGCGTACTCGGCGCTGTAGCTCTCGCCGGGCACGACGCCGGCGCCGCCCACCAGCCCCGCGGCCAAGTTGTCYACGATGTTCCCGTAGAGGTTGGGCATCACCAGGACGTCGAACTGGTAGGGATTCTGCACCAGCTGGGTGGGAATGGGGCAGGTGAGGCCTGGGAACACCTGTGGGAAGCTCGACCCCACCCCGGGACAGGGGGCAGAACCCAGGTGTGGTGGGGCTGGGTGAGCTGTAAGGGCTCTCCAAGCCAAATCGTTCCATGATTCCATGCTCAGAACTGCCTGAAGCAGCAGCAATGGGATTAGGGGAGTTTTTAGGGATACGAAGGGGAGTTTTTAYAGGGATAGGAACATGCCCATCCCCACTGAGCTGCAGGAACCCAGGTCACCAGTCTAGGTGAGCAGCAGAACCCACCAGGGCCAAACCCCCCCAAAACTGCCTGGGGGGAGCACTGGGAGTCCCACCGGGATGACCTGGGAGCCACAGGGTGTGGAAGGCCACGTGAGACAGAGCTGGGAATGCTGGGAGGGCTCCTGGGGCCAGGTGGGCTCGGTGTGCCCAACTTTGGAGGTTCCAGCTCCTCAGGGAGCAGCAACAGRGGGGTGGGAGGGCATAAGGGTGTGGCCCAGGGGCGTGGCTCACCTGCATGCAGCAGTTGTCGATGATCATGGTGTCAAATTTGATCTTGGGGTACAGCTCAGCCACCTCCTTACAGCACTGCAGGAACAGCCCGTCCCCCAGCTTCCTGCGGACAGGGAACACCGGGAAGGGTTGGCAGGACAGCAGGGAAATCCTAAAGGCTGCAGGAATCCAGCAGGAACTGCAGGTATCCAGCTGGAACCAGGACCTGTGCCACCCTTTGGTGGCATCTCATCCTGCTTTGCCCTCCTCTCCCTTTCTGCCATCACTGATGGGAAGATGATTTGTCCCAAGTAAAACACCAGGAGGAGCTGTCCAGGTGCTCCCATCATTGCTGATTCCAGAGCTGGGGAGTTTGGGATTCTCCAAGAGCGACCCCAACCCAATGATTCCACAATCCATGGTGAAAGAYGACAGGTTTGTTAGGGAGATGCTGCACTGGGAGTATCTGGACACTGAATTATCAATAAATCTGCTCAGCAGCTGCCCCAGAGTCAGTGTCCTGCTCACAACCTGGCCAGGAGCCTTCCCTGGGAGCAGAGAGAGGGAAAAACCCCAATCCCATGGAWATCCTAGTCTCCCTGAACCAGCCAGGCACACAGCAGGATCACAGAACCATGGAGTGGTTTGGGTGGGAAGGGACCCTAAAGTTTATCGATTCCATGGGCAGGAACACCTTCCACTATCCCAGGTGCCTTCAAGCCCCATCCAACCCGGCCTTGGACRCTTCCAGGGATGGGGCAACCACAGCTTCTCTGGGCAACCTGTGCCAGGGCCTCCCCCAAAATACCTTGTAGAGTGGTGTAACCCCAGCAATGTTACAGAACCTGCCCCTAAAGGGGCTCCAGGAGAGCTGGGTGGAGTGGCAGGACAAGGGGTGGGGTGTGAGGTGCCAGGGGGGTGCCAGGGACACTCACATGATGTTGGCCTTGTGCACAGCCGTGACCTTGGCCCGGCCCTTCTTGGTGGCGTAGTCGAAGGCGAACTTGGCGATGCGCTGGGACTTGGCCCTGGTGATGATCTTCAGGCACTCGATCACCCCCTTGACACTCTGGGGGGGACACGGGGGTCACACACCCAGCACAGCACAGCACAGCCCCCCCCAAAACGTCCCGAGCGCCTGTCCTGGTTCGGGCTGGACACAGGGAATTCCCTCCCTGGGAGCTGGGTTTAGGATGAGGGTGATGATGTGGGTGTTGCTCACCCTAAAGTGAGGAGTTTCCTGCTCTGCCAGGGAGTTGGGGCACGAGGATKTGGGGGGGACTGGCCAAAGGGGTGTTCCAGTTCCTACAATGCCCAGTACAGAAACTGAGGGGACCCAGTTGCTACCGGGAACTGGTCAGTGGGTGGTGGGGGGGGATYGTGCTTGGGGTCTGTTCCTCTCCTTATCACCATAATTATATTTATTATATGCTATATGTATTATTCTTACATGTATTTATATGTATTATATGTATTATTATTATTATTATCATCATCATATCTTGTTTCATTTATTAAATTGTTCATCATCACCACTATCATCATCATTTCGTTTCAATTATTAAATTGTTCTAATCTCAGTCCAGGTTCCTTTTCCTTGATTCCCCTCCCCACTGAGAAGTGGGAAGGGGTTGCTGCATTCCCAGCCTGGGTTAACCCAGGACAATATCCATGTCCCCCTTTTGGCCCTTTTTCCGGGCATTATCCCTCCTGCAGCCACCCCCATCCTCACTGGGGCTGGGTGTGTTCATATCCCTAAATACTCCCCTAATTCCATCACTGCTGCTCCAGGRAGTTCTGCAGTGTGTTGAGCAGGGAATCAGGGAATCATGGAATGGGTTGGGTTGGAGAGACCTTAGAGCTCATCCAGTTCCACCCAGGCACACCTTCCACTATCCCAGGTGGCTCCAAGCGCTGTCCAGCCTGGCCTTGGACACTTCCAGGGATGGGGCAGCTTCAGCTTCTCTGGGAATTCCATCCCAGCCCCTCACCACCCTCACAGGGAAGAATTTCTTCCCAATATCYSATCTATCCYCAYCCTCAGGCAGTGGGAAGCCATTCCCTGTGTCCTGTCCCTCTAACCCTTGTTCCAAGTCCCTCTCCAGCTCTCCTGGAGCCCCTTTAGGCACTGGAAGGGGCTCTGAGGTCTCCCTGGAACCTTCTCCTCTCCGTGCTGCAYATTCCCAGCTCTCCCAGCCTGGCTCCAGAGCCGAGGGGCTCCAGCAGCTCCCTGTGTCCAGCTGAGCTGTGAGCAGGGCCCCCTCCCCTGGGCAGTGTCCCTACCTCGTGCTCCAGGGAGCTGTACTCGCCCTCCGTCTGCTCCCGGATGATCACCAGGTCCAGGTTGTTGTGCCGGGTCTGGTATCCCGGGAGGCTCTTCACGTGCACCACGTTGGCAAACAGATCCAGCTTCCTCCTGGGAAGGGGCAGCGGGATGGGGTCACCGGSGGATGCTCTGGGGACACCGTGTCCCCTGCGAGTCCTGGGGACACAGCCGGGGCCACCCCCCTCTCCAGGACCCCACGGTGAACAGGGACAGCTCCTGGGCATGGATGGTCCCTCAGGAGTTTTGCTCCCCAATAGCTCATTAATTATTAATCAATGGGGTTTTCCCAGTGACAAGTACTGGGGGCCACCCCACCCTCTCCAGAATTCCCAGGGAAGCGGGATCAGTGAACAGGGCAGCTCCCAGCCATGGATGGTCCCTCAGGAGTTTTGCTTCCCAGCCCACACACGGATCCCTCAGCATTTTCCACTTCCCAATAACTCATTAATGATTAATTAACACGGTTTTCCCGGTATCTGGCAGGTGGGCAGGGCCCTCCCTCACCTGAGCCTCATGTCATAGGATGCCAGGTCTCCCTTGTACTCCATGGGTGTGTGGATCTTCCCTGCAGGACATGGAGCGGGATGAGGACATGGAGSAATTTCCCAAYATCCCAYCTGACCCTCTCYTGGCACAGCTTGAGGCTGTTCCCTCCCATCCCRTCCCTTGTTCCCTGGGAGCAGAGCCTGACCCCCCCTTGGCTGCCCCCTCCTGTCAGRGAATTTCCAAGAGGGAAAAGGTCCCTCTGGATCCTCCTTTTCTCCAGGCTGAGCCCCTTTCCCAGCTCCCTCAGCCKCTCCTGSTGCTCCAGMCCCTTCTCCAGCTCCTTCCCTGGACACGCTCCAGSCCCTCAGTGTCTTGTCCTGAGTGGCCCAAACCTGCTCCAGGAYTGGGGTGTGACCTCCCAGTGCCTGGCACAGGGGGAGGATAAGGATAAGGACAAGGACAAGGCCACATTCCTTAGGCAGGTTCTCACCTATGAGGGCGACCTTGCTTTCCTTCATGGARTCCACGACCCGATCCAGCTTCTCCTCGGACGCCGTGTTCTGCACCTCRCTCAGGTGGTGCTCGTCGAAGATCACGGGAACCTTGGCAGCCTGGGACAGGGACAGGGCCACCCCGGGTCACCTGGGACCCCTCGGGGACACGACACTGCCCGTGGCAGGGGGACACTGCCGGGGACATGGAGCCCTGAACCAGCCAGGGCCCAGCTCAGGGAGAGGAGGGAACTGGGATCATTGGACCTCTGAGTCACTTCAGTCCCAATGGAGCGGTGGCGTTGATAAAATCATGGATTATGTAGGTTGGAAAAACCCTCTGAGGCCTCCCCAGCACTGCCAGGGCCACCGCTTGGGATGCCAAGTGCCACATCCACAGGGCTGTTAAATGCCCCCCAAGGATGGGGACTCCCCCCTGTCCAGGTCAGCCCTTTCCAGGAGGAATTTTCYCAATGTCCAACCTAAATCCCTCYGGGGATGGGGTCTCCACCCCCCCCACCCTGGGTAGCTGTGCCAGGCCTGGATAGCCTTTTCCAGAAGCAATTTTCCCAATATCCAATCTAAATCCCTCCAGGGATGGAGACTGTCCCCCTGCCCAGGTCAGCCCTTTCCAGGAGGAATTTTCCCAATATACCACCTGAACTCCTCCAGGGATGGAGACACTCCCTGCCCMAGACAGCCCTTTCCAGGAGGGATTTTCCAGGACAAGAAGCCCACCTGGCATGACAGAACCCATGTGACAGGAATGACCCACCCGAGTCCCCCCCTGAGCCGTGACACCACTGGTGGGCAGCACCAGTGAGGACAGAGGGCACAGGGACACACGGGGACAGCAGGACAGTGCCAGCCTTGTCCCACTGGGCAGCTGGACGGGCTGTGGGATTGGGATCTGCCCCATCCCCCCGGAAGTGGCCGTACCTGGAAGACTTCCTTGACAGCGTGCATGAGCTCCGGGCCCACTCCATCCCCGGGCAGCATCGTCACCTGGAATGTGCCCTCGGCCTTGGCATTGTGGGACTGCGGAGACACAGCGGGGTCAGGGCGGCCACACCCCCAAACTGAGCCCCACACTGGGGCAGAGGGACCCCCCAGGGCTGGGGGAGGTCACACCCCTGCTGTGGGCACAGGAACTCACAGAGCTCCTGAGGTGTTATAGGATCAGGGAATGTTTGGGTTGGGAAAGCCCTGGAGTTCCAAGGCCACCGCTGACCATGTCCCCAAGCGCCACATCCACAGGGATGTTAAATCCCCCYAGGGATRRGGASTCCATCCTGCCCTGGGCRSCTGTGCCAGGGCTGGACAGCCCTTTCCRGGAGGAATTTTCCCAATATCCAACCTGGCACAGCCTGAGGCYGTTTCCTCTCATCCTGTCCCTTGTTCCCTGGGAGCAGAGCCYGACCTGCCCTCGCTGTCCTCTCCTGTCAGGGAGTTGTGSAGAGCCAGAAGGTCCCCACGATCCCCCTTTTCTCCAGGCTGAGCCCCTTTCCCAGCTCCCTCAGCCTCTCCTGGTGCTCCAGATCCTTTCCCAGCTCCATTCCCTGGACACACTCCAGCCCCTCAAAGTCTTGTCCTGAGGGTCCAAACCTGCCCCAGGATTGGGGGGGGTGTGACACCTCCCCCCCTCCTCAGTGCCTGTCCCTATCCTGAGGCCACCCCAGGGGTGACACCAGCCCTGGGCACACAGGGACACCCAACACCACGGAGAGACCTTTTCCTCACTCAGCACTTCCAGAAATAGCCTCCCAGCAGAATTCCTTCRAGCTGCCAGCACAGCCTGGTGTTCCTGAATTCCCTCATTCCTGCTCCGTGCCCTCAGGATCTCCTCAACCTTCTGGTCACCCTCCTGTGCTCCCACAATCTCATGGAATTCTGCCAAACTCCATTTTTGTGGCCCAGACCACAAAAAAGCCTCACTGCTAATTCCCCTAGTTGTTCCTTTTCCCCTCCACAGCTGCTTCCTATTTCAACACCCTCCTTCCACCGATCCCACCTTCCTCAGGCTGGAATTCCCTGCTGGGAGCTGGCTCCAGCATGAATCTCACAGATCCAGCCTCAAGGATCCACAGGCATTTCCCCCACAGCAATGCCAGGAGCCAGGGCAGGGAGGCTCCAGAATTCCAGGTGTGTCAGTGACAGGTGGCCATGGAAAGGGGGAATGAAGGAGTGAGGGGGAAAGGAAGGATGAGAGTCCTGAATCRGGAGCTTTAATATCCTGGAATCAAATTTCCGGGGCACTAATTTGGTTCCCYGTCAGTAATTAAATATCAGGAGGCAAAGCTGAGGGAAGGGCAGTGCTGGGCCTGGCTCAAGGTCACTCAGGGTTGAGTCCTTTCCTCAGCGTCCTCAACAACATTTTACAAGGAATCAGGGAATCTTCTGGGTGGGAACAGCCTCTGAGTTCCCCCAACACTGCCAGAGCCACCACTGACCCATGTCCCCAAGTGCCATATCCACCGGGCTGGTAAATCCCCCCAGGGATGGGGACTTCAGCCCCTGTACCAGGAGGAATTTTCCCAATATCCAACCGGACCACCCCCTGGCACAGCCTGAGGCCATTTCCTCTCGTCCTGTCCCTTGTTCCCTGGCAGCAGAGCCCGACCCCCCCACGGCTGCCCCTCCTGTCAGGGAGTTGTAGAGAGCCAGAAGGTCTCCCCTGAGCCCCCTTTTCCCCTCAATTCCCTGTTCCTGCCTCAGCCCCTCCTTACCTTGGCCTGGGGTTGCTGCAGGAGAGTGGCCGAGGTTCCCAGACCCCTCCACACCCCGAGGCTCTGGGCGCGCAGGAGACCCTAAGAAGATTCGGGAGGGGTGTCAGAGATCAGACAGTCCCGTCGGGGCGTGCCCCRAACCCCCAAACAATCCCCACCACCACCTCCATGTTCCTCCCAGCCCAAAGTAACCCCCAGGCCAGCCTGGCCCTGCAGCCCCCAAAGTGACACCCCCAAACTGAACAACCACCCCGACCCCAACCTCTCCCCTGCCTGACACTCCCCAAACTGAACCCCCCCAGCCCTGACCTTACACCCTGTCCACAACTGACCCCCCCCGACCCAGTCWGAGCCCTCACAGCCCTCACTGACCCCCTCAGCCCACCTCGACCCCTCACGCCTCACCGGGGATGAGGCCCGGTGAGGGGTCAGGGGTCAGACCCGGTTTGACCTCCGACCCAGCCCGCCGCCTCCAGCCCGACCCCTCACCCCAGAGCGATCTCCCCCCTCATTTTGTCCCCTCAGGCCCCTCCACTGAGCCCCTTCTCCCCTCATCGCCCCCGTCCCGCCCCTCCCTCACCGCCGCCGCCGCCCGTCCTGCGCTGAGCGCCGCCATCTTTGCGGGCCCACAATGCACCGCGGCTGCGGCACCGCGGGTCACGTGACGCCAAAGGGGGCGGGGGCGGGCGCCGCGGCGCCCCCTGGCGGACGGGACCTCCCGGACCCCCCCAATGTCCCCCCAGTGACCCTTGGGGACACTCAGGGACCTCCCCTTCCAGACTTCCCCAGGGCCTGCTCCAGGAACCCCGCCTGGACCCCTGTGTCCTCTCTGAATTCCCCCTCAAAGACACATTTGAGGGTCCCAGGGACCCCCCAGTGCCACCCCACTGTCTTCCCACTGCCCCCTCAATGTCCCCCCCCAAGGTCCCCTGGGGACATCCAGTGACCTCCCCTTCCAAACCTTCCCAGGGTGTACTCCAGGCCCCCTGGAACAGGTCCTAAACCCTCATGTGTCCCCTGAATGTCCCTTCCCACCCCATCCTGGTGCCCTCCAGGCCCCTGCAACCCTCTTYGGGGACACATGAGCAGGAACTCTTCTCTTTATTAGACAAGAAGGGAGGGGTCCCCCCCATACCCCCAACAGGGTAGGGGTCCYGGTGCCACCTTTAGCTGYCAGCGAGGATGAGCCCGGGCCGGGAGCAGCTTCCAGAGGACACAGACACCCCTCTGCCCCCCTCACTGACCCCCAGAGCCAAGGGGAGGGGCTGGAGGTGTCCCTGGGGGCTGGAGCCCCCCGGGAATGGGGTCACTTCTTGAGGAGCTGYGCCCGGGCCCGGCTCAGCTTCTCGACCACGGCACCGTCGGTGCCAGCCGAGCACCGGGACAGCACCAGGTTCATCTCCGCCTCGTTCTTGCGCTCGATGGCCGCGTCGGCCGCCTGCTCCAGGTCCCTGCGGAATGCCGGGAAGCGGTGTGGGGACACGAGAGGGACAGAGTGCACCCCCAGATCCCCCACCGCTATCCCACCACCCCCTGGAAGCTCCAACCCAGCCCCTCACGGTGTGCCCACACCCTCCCAGGGGTCTCACCCCCCTCTAAGACCCCAAATCCCCGGTGCTGCTGCACAGGGAATTCCAGCTGTGCATTCCCACATCCCACACCCCCCCGGAGGGTCCCCCCGGACGCACCCCACGAGGACGAAGGCCTTGACGCGCTGCTCGGGGGGCACGCGGGGCGCGTATTTCTTGGCCTCGTAGCGGTTGTGGTGCTTCACCGCCACCTCCACGAAGGGCTGCGGGCAAGAGGGAGAGGGTGGGAGAGGTGAGGAGGAGGATGGGAGCAGGGAAGACGAGGATGCGGGGGGTTGGAGAGAGGAGGAAGAGGGTGGGAGGGCTGGAATGGGGAGGAAGAGGGTGGGAGAGCTGGAGAGGGGAGGAAGGGGAAGAAGAGGATGGTAGAGCTGGAGGAGGGAGGAACAGGATGGGAGAGCTGGAATGGGGAGGAAGGTGATGGGAGGACTTTAATAGGGTGGAAGAAGATGGGAGGGCTGGAGAGGGCAGAAAGAGAGGATGGGAGGGCTGGAGAGGAGAGGAAGGGAATGGGAGAGAAGGGAGGAAGGGGATGGAAGGGCTGGAACTGGGAAGTGGAGGATGGGAGGGTTGGAGAGGGGAGGAAGAGGATAGGAGGGCTGGAGAAGGGAGGAAGAGGGTGAGAGGAAGGGAGGGAGGGAGGGGAAAAAGAGGATGGTAGAGCTGGAGAGGGAAAGAAGAGAGGATGGGAGAAGTGGACAGAGGGAGAAGATGGGAGAGCTGGAATGGGGAGGAAGAGGATGGGAGGAAGGGGATGGGAAGTTTGGAGAGGGGAGGGAGGGAGGGGAAGAAGATGGTAGAGCTGGAGAAGGRAGGAAGAGGACTGGAGAGTTGGAGAGGGGAAGAAGAGGCTGGGAGGGATGGAGAGAGGAGGAAGAGGACAGAAGAGCTGGGGAGGGGAAGAGGATGGGAGGGTTGCAGAGGGGACGAAGAGGACAGGAGGGCAATGGAGGGGAGGAAGAGGATGGGAGGGCAATGGAGGAGCAGGCTGGTGCCCCCCCCAGCAGGACAAGCCCTCACCARGTACCCGATGGGCGACTTCTTGCTCTTGGAGAACTTCTCCATCTCCTCCCAGTCCCCGCGCGTGGCCAGGGCGCTGATCTTCAGCCACCAGTACCTGGGGACAGGGGTCAGGGGGGTCCCTGGAGCCACCAACCCCCTCCCAGCCCCACCCCAGAGCCCCCAGCCCCACCTCTTGTCCGGGATCCTGAACTCCCGGTAGAGCTGCTCCGCCCGCTTGTGGTGCCCGTCCAGGATGAGGGTGGAGACGGTGTCGTGCAGGGACAGGTCCAGGTAGGGCTTGTCCAGGTCCTCCTGCAGGTGCCGCTGGAGCCGCAGCAGCTTGATCTGCTCCTCCGTGGCCTGGGACAGGGCACCAGCTCTGGGATCCCCGGCCCAGCCCTGTCCCAGCCTCAGGGTCCTTGTTCCAGCCTCAGTGTCCCTGTCCCAGTCTCATGGTCTCTGTCCCAGCCCCAGGGTTCCTCTCCCAGCCCTGGGGTCCCCATTCCAGCCTCAGGATCCCTRTCCCAGACTTGGGGTCCCTGTCCCAGCCTCAATATCCCCATCCCAGCCCTGGGGTCCCCGATCCAGCCTTGGTGTCCCTGGCCCAGCCTCAGGGTCTCTGTTCCAGCTCCAGGGTTCCTTTCCCAGGCCCGGGGACTCTGTTCCAGTTCCAGGGTCCCCATCCTAGTCTTGGGGTCCCCATGCAAGCCCTCAGGTCTCTGTTCCACCACCGAGACCCTTGTCCCAGCCTTTATGTCCCCATGCCAGCCTTGGGGTCTCCATCCCARTCTCAGCATCTCTGTCCCAGCTCTGAGGTCCCCATCCCAGTCCCAACATCCCTGTCCCAGCCTCAATGTCTTAATCCCAGCCTCGATGTCTGTGTCCCAGCCTTGGGGCCTCTGTCCCAGCCCCAGGTCCCTGTCCTAGCCTTGGGGTCCCTGTCCCAGCCCCAGGGTTCTGCTACCAGCCTTGGGGTCCCCATATCAGCCCTGTCCCAACACCAGGGTCCCCATCTCAGCCTCAATGTCCCAATCCCAGCCTCAGTGTACCCATCCCAGCTGTGTCCACAGGGTCCCCATCCCAGCCAGCACCCACCCACCCGGCCTGGGCTGTGGGGCAGAGACAGGTGACCTTGGCACCGGTGTCCCCTTTGTCACTGGTGTCCCCTTTGTCACTGGTGTCTCCCCTGTCCCCCGTGGCACCTTGGCACTCTCACCTTGGCAGCGAAGTCGTTCTTGGCCTTGTAGAACTCGTCCAGGGCGTTCTGCAGGGCCGCCACGCGCCCCTCGATCCGCTGGGAATGGCATGGGCACGGCACGGACATGGCATGGACAGAGCATGGACACAACATGGACACAACACGGACACGTCACATGGACACGTCACACGGACACGTCACACGGACACGTCACACGGACACGTCACACGGACACAGCACAAACACGTCATTCCCGGGGTGGAATTCTGACCCCCTGGGTGGGATCCCTAGATAGATCCTAATCTCCTGGATGGGATCTTGACCCCTTGAGTGGAATCCTGAATCCCTAGGTGGGATCCTGACCCCCTGGGTAAGATTCCTGTATGGAATCCTGACTCCCTCTGTGGAATCCTGACGCCTTGGGTGAGATCAGTGGATAGATCCTGAAAGAYCCCTAGAAAGATCCTGAGCCCCTGGGTGGAATCCTGAGCCCCTGGTTGAGATTCCTGTGTGGAATCCTGACCCCTTGTGTGGAATCCTGACCCCCTGGGTAGATCCTGACAACCTGGGTAGGATCCCTGGATAGATCCTGACCTCCCGGGTGGGATCCTGACTCCCTGGGTGGGATCCTGACTCCCTGTGTGGGATCCCTGTGTGGAATCCTGACTCCCTGGGCAGCATCCAGACCTCTGAGCACACGTGGCACAGGGCAGGCATGGTCCCACACAGGCATGGGTGCAAACAGGGAAGCCCATTCCACCTGGAGCCCCCATTCCACCTGGAGCCTCCATTCCCACAAGCAGAGCCCACCCTGGCTGTGAGGAAGATGGAAACCCCTACCCTGGGGTTTTCCTTGTCCTGTGCCTCGGGGCTCCCTGACATTCCCCCATCCCTATCCCACCACTCCAACCCTCCGGAGCCCCCCGATCCCGGCGCCCCCTGACCTTCTCCGAGTAGCTGGAGTGGACGTGGAAGTTGCCCAGCTCCTGGTGGTTGTCRTCCTGGTTGTACAGATCCTTCAGCGTCTCCCGCTCCTGGTGCCGGCAGAACTGCGCGGGAACGGGGGAATCAGGGATGGGGGGACATGGGGGGCACATTGGGGTAGCAGGGAGACACAACGGAGGGGTCAAGGGGCACACTGGGGGGTCAGGGGGTGTTGGGGGGTGGGCACTGCCCCCACTGGTCTATGGGGAGGTTCGGGGGGGAGATCACTGCCCCGATGCCCTCCTGGGCAGGGGGTTCAGGGGTTTGAGGGGTCAAGGGTTTTTGGGGGGTGGTCGCTGCCCCCCTGGGGGTGTGTCAGGGGTTTGGGGGTGCTCAGGGGGTTTTGGGGGGGCGTCCCTGCCCCTCACCTGGCGGTACAGGCTGAGGGCCACAGGCTGGTTCTGCAGGGTCATGAAAAAGGTGCCGCGGTTCAGCTCGTTCTTGAGGTGCAGCACCACCGTGTAAACTGGGGGAGCACAGGGGTTGGGGACAGCGGGATTGGGGGGACAGAGGGGTTTGGGGGGGGGAAAAGTGTGAGTTTGGTTTGTCTTTTTTCTGCAATCCCGAGAGCCCTGTGTGCACCCCTGACCCTCCATGTACTCCCCCAGACCCCAAAATGCTGCCAAGGGGCTTCCCCAGACCCCACAATGTTCCCAAGGAGCTCCCCCACACCCCAAAATACTTCCAAGAGACTCCCCCAGATGCCAAAATATTCCCAAGGGGCTCCCCCAGATCCCCAAACACTGCCAAGGGGCTCCCCCAGACCCAAAAATGCTCACAAAGGGCTCCTCCAGACCCCACAATGTTCCCAAGGTGCTCCCCCAGATCCCCCAAAATGCTGCCAAGGGGCTACCCACACCCCAAAAACGCTGCCAAGAGTCTCCTCCAAATCCCACCACGCTCCCAAGGGCCTCCCCCAGACCCCATAACATTCCTACAGGGCTCCCCCAGACCCCAAAACGCTCCTGAGGGGCTCCCCCACTCTCCCCTCACCCAGGTCGGTGTCCCCGCTCTCGATGGCTTTTCCCAGGGCCAGTTTGCTCCGTTTCATCTTGAGGAGCAGCGGGACCTGTTCCCCGGAGCGGGGCTCGTACTCCAGCAGCTGGGGAGGGGACAGGGGGGTGTCACCGGGGGGGTGGCCCACCCGTGTCCCCCCCCCCCCCCACCCCGTCCCAGTGCCCACCTTGATGGCCAGCTCGGCCCGGCCGCAGTCGTAGGCCCGCGTGGCGATGTCCGAGTAGGAGATTCCCGGCGTGTCTCCCAGTTTTTGGTTGATGGCCTGGGCCACCTCCTCGTCCGACTTGTCCTTCTGCTGCACCTGTGGGGACAGCAAGGGGTGTCCCCAAGCGTCCCCACCGCGGGGTGAGCCTCCCCACGCCCACCCCGAGGTGTCCCCTCACCTTGTAGCAGGCCCAGTGCGCCAGGATGCGGCTGACGCCCTGGATCCCCGGGAGCCGCAGGAATTCGCAGATGCGGATGGCCAAGGGGTACAGGCGGCGCAGGACCAGCCTGGGGGGGACGGGGGGGGGACATGGGGACACACGGAGGGGTCAGGGGACACGTGGAGGTACAAGGAGTTGAGGAGCTGAGTTGGGCTTGGGAAGTCCCCAAGTGCTTGGAGCTGCTCRGGTCCTGGATATGGGAATGCGGGATGGGGGTCTTGGGATGGGGAATGTGGGAAAGGAAAGGTAGGATGAGAGCCACTGGGATGGGGATCATGGGATGGGCAATTTGGGGTGAGGAATGTGGCGTGGGAAATGTGGGACTGGGATTGTGGGATGGGGATTGTGGGATGGAGGGGGCTTGGGGGGTCTCCAAGTGCTTGGAGCTGCTCAGCCCTTAGATATGGGAATGGGATGAGGATTGTGGGATGGGGAATGTGGGATGAGGAAGGTGGGATGGGGATTGTGGGGTGAGGACTGTGAGGTGGGTAAGGTGGGATGGGAATTGTGGGAGGGGGAAGGYGGGATGACGAAGGTGGGATGGGGTTCCTGAGATGGGGATTTTGGGATGGGCAAAGTGGGGTGGGGAAGGTGGGATAAGGACTGTGGGATGGAGATTCTGGGATAGGGACCACTGGGATGGAGAATGTGAGATGGAGAGGGCTTGCGGGGGTCCCCAAGTGCTTGGAGCTGCTCAGCCCTTAGATATGGGAATGGGATGGGGATTGTGGGATGGGGAATGTGGGACAGGGAAGGTGGGACGGGGAAGGTGGGATGGGGGCTGTGAGATAGGACTGTGGGATGAGGGCCATGGGATGGGGACTGTGGGATGAGGACTGTTGGACGGGGATTTTGGAATGGGGGCTGTGGGATGGGAACCACTGGAAAGCCTGGGATATTCGTAGCAGGGCTATGGGACMCCTCACCTGTCCAGCAGGACCTCGATGGTGAGCTGCTTGTATCTGCAGGGACAGTCAAGGGACATTTGGGATCGCAAACCCCTGGGGGAGCACACCCAGGCCGYGCCAGGCACCCGCTCCCGATCCCACCCCGCTCCAGGCTGGACATCCAGGCAGGATACTGGGTGAAGGTGAGCGGGATGCCGATCTGGTAGTCCCGGATGGCGTTGAGGACCCGCAGGTCCTGGCACATGCGCACGAAGCCCTCCGGCGGGAACTTGTCCAGGAAGCACTTCCCGAAGGAAGCCGCCTGCGGGATCGGGTGTGATGTGGGGCTGTGCCAGAGGGAGAATCSCACAGCTCCAGGATCGCTCCCTCCTCCTCCTCCTGGCTCACCCTGAGCAGGGATTTCTGGGTGTCGGGCTCGTGCTCGTAGCCCGCGGCCTCGATGCACTGGCCCACGGCCTCGGGAAGCAGCTGCTGCTCCCGGATCTCCCGCAGGTACTCGTCGGCCTTCTGGCTCTCCTTCTGCAGGGAAAATGGGAATGAGGGACYCCCAGGACACGGAGCCCTCGGGATCCCACCCCGGGAAGGGGCTGTACCTCGTATTCCTTCTGTGCCTCGAGGAGCAGAGCCCCCGGAGCCATGGAGGCGATCCGGAAGATCTCCTGGCTGGCCTCTGCAGGGATCGGGACAGAACACRGCTCAGGGGCTGCTCCAGCCCAGGGGTGTCACCTCTTCCTGCTGCCATGATCTGGCAACAACCTCCAGCACTGGGATCACGGAATGACTGGGGTGGGAAGGGACCTTGGAGATCWTCCCATTCCACTCCTGCCATGGGCAGGGACACCTTCCACTATCCCAGGTGGATCCAAGCCCCATCCAGCCTGGGTTTGGACACTTCCAGGGAYGGGGCAGCCTCAGCTTCTCTGGGAATTCCATTCCAGCCCCTCACCACCCTCACAGCCAGGAATTCCTTCCCAATATCCTATCTATCCCTGCCCTCTACCAGTGGGAAGCCATTCCCTGTGTCCTGTCCCTCCATGCCTTGTCTCAAGTCCCTCTCCAGCTCTCCTGAAGCCCCTTTAGGCACTGGAAGGGGCTCTAAGGTCTCCCTGGAGCCTCCTCTTCTCCAGACTGGACATTCCCAGCTCTCCCAACCTGGYTCCAGAGCAGAGGGGCTCCAGAATCCTGGAATGGCTTRGGTGGGAAGGGATCTTAAAGCCCGTCCAGTCCCACCATGGACACRTTCCACTATCCCAGGTTGCTCCAAGCCCTGTCCAACCCGGCCTKGGACACTTCCAGGGATGGAGCATCCACAGTTTCTCTGGGAATACCTGTGCCACGTTGCCACATCCCAGGTGCCCAGCAGGGCAGGGAAGACTCACCTGGGATCTCGTGCAGGAACTCGTGGGAGGTGCGGGACAGGATCCGGACCCCGTCCAGCTCGGGCACCAGGTAGGAATCCTCATCCAGGACAAACCTGAGTTCCCATTAAGGGCTGGTGGGACGGACACGGCTCCAGGTGCAGCCCCCGGCACTGCCAGGACACCACAAGGTGCAGGGCATCCCATGGGACAGGGAAAGGACCTGGGAGCATCCCATGGGACAGGGAAAGGACCTGGGAGCCAGTGTGGGTACTGGGAGCATCCCGTGGGACAGGGAAAGGACCTGGGAGCATCCCACGGGACAGGACACCAAGGTGACCCCCGGGGGCACTGGTGCCCATGACAGAGGCAGCAGCAGCACACGGAGGGCCCGGGAGCATTCCCTCTTCCCAAAGGATACCGGATGCACTCCGAGGAATTGCCCACCACCATCAGCTGCCGGTCCCAGGCCAGCACCACGGCTCGCTGCCGGCTCCGGGGGCGCGTGCACCTGCGGGACCCCCACCCCATTAATCCCAGCCCCTGAGGCCCCCAAACCTGGAGCAGGGACACCAGAGGGTCCCCCAGAGCCGAGGGGACCCCGGGAAAGGCTGGGGGTGCCAGGTGGGCGCTGGCAGGGACCCCACGCTCACCAAACCATCTGCCTGGGAGGGGATCGGATGCCGGTGTTGAACTCGCAGAACTTTTCCTGTGGGACAGAGACAGGGATCAGGGACACATCTGGACAGGCTGCTCGGGGCACTGGGAATGTAGGGTGGGTGCTGTGCCACGGGAGGGTCCCGCGGGAGCTTCTGGAAGGAATCAGGGCTCCAACCAAAGTGGGAAATATTCCTGTGTCTCCTGCCTGCATCTGAGGCCGGAGCTGATCATGCTCCACCAAGACCCGGGAAGGGAATGAAGGAAAACGCCTGGATTTGGGGGATGGGGAAAGCACCACCATGAGCCCCAGTGTTCTGCCTGGCCCCCCTGGGCCAGGTGGACTCACCTTGAGCGTGGCCATCCCCATCCAGACGGTGCCGGAGTCGGAGAAGAGGGCGAGGTGCCGGTGGGTGAAGGACACGGCCATGTGCAGGAACGGCCCCGCCGAGGGGCTCAGCCCGGGGGGGGTCTGGCCAGGACAAGGGGGGGTCACCGGGGGACAAGGATGGGGGCCCCACAGTGACCCCCGGCTGGAAAGGGCTGGGGGTCCCTTCCTGCCCGCTCAGCCCTCGCCCCTTTTCCACATCTGTCCCTGGGAGAGTGGGAAGAAGGAGCTGGGAGAGGGTAGGGGAGGCTGGGAGCATCCCATGGGACAGGAGGGATGGGGGAAGGACCTGGGAGTATCCCATGGGACAGGGGAAAGATCTGGGAGTGAGTGGGAGAGGTTGGGAGCATCCCATGGGACAGGGAAAGGACCTGGGAACACATCACGGAACAGGAAAAGGATCTGGGAGCGAGTGTAGGGGGCTGGGAGCATCCCATGGGACAGAGCGGACAGGTGAAGGACCTGGAAATGAGGGGCAGGGCTGGAAGCATCCCATGGTACAGGGAAAGGGCTTGGGAGCATCCCATGGGACAGAGAGGGACAACGGAAGGACCTGGGAGCAAATGTGGGGGCTGAAGATCAAACCACGGGACAGGGGAAGGACCTGGGAACATCCCACGGGACTGTGGGGCCAGGGTGTGCAGCCCCATCCCGTATTCCCTCACCACCACGGAGCAGGAGGTGTTGTCCAGCAGGAAGAGCTCTTGTCCCACGGCCAGGAGCACCATGGTCACCCTGTCCTGGGACAGCACGGCCCAGCACGGCGGGGGCTTCTGCAGCCCTGGGGGGACAGCGTGAGAGCTCTGGACACGGGACAGAGGGACAGGGGGGACAGAGGGGAAGGGGTGGACAGAGGAGGCAGAGGGACAGGGGGAACAGGGTGGACAGAGGGGACAGAGAAGGGACAGATGGACGGGGGGTACAAGGGGGACAGTGGGACGGGAGGGACAGGGAAGCAGCAGGGACAGAAGGACAAGAGGAACGGGGGGACAGAGGGGGAGAGAGAGGGATGGGAGACAGGAGGGGACAGAGAGTACAGAGAAGGACAGGGAGGGACAGAGGGACAGACAGAGGGGGATGAGGGACAGAGAGGAATGAGGGATGGTGGGATGAGGGGGGAGAGGTGGGACAAAGTGGGGACAGAGGCAGGACAGATGGACAGAGGGGGCAGGAGGGACAGAGGGACGGTGGGGACAGGGTGACAGAACAGAGGGGGGTGTGGGACAGGGGGGACAGGGAGCTTGGGGAGAGAGAAACAGAGAAGAAGCAAGAACAAAGGGACACGGGGACAAAGGCATGGGAGGACAGAGGGACAGAGGGGGACAAGGGGACACCCACCAGGGACCTCGGGCAGGCGGCGCAGCTTGAGGTCGTCGATGTTGGTGGCCAGGGAGAAGCGCAGCGCTCCCGTCAGGATGGCCACGCCCGTGCCGAATTCCGTGTGGAAAACCTGYGCCTCCAGCACGTGGTTCTGCAGCACCTCCTGCGCCCGGACACGGCAGGGATGGGGCACGGGGGCACAGGGGGCACTGGGGCATGCGGGGTTTGGCTCACACAGGCAGCGAGGACGGAAATGTTCTGCCCTCCGGGATGGATCCCAGCTCATTCCTGAGGGATGGGAGAACCCCTGGCTCCCTGCGATGCCCACATCCCCCAAACCCTACCTGGGGCATCTCATAAGTGGCAGAGCAAGGGGAAATGGAAAAGAGATTTGGGKGSGAYATTGGGAAGGAATTCTTCCCTGTGAGGGTGGTGAGGCCCTGGCACAGACTGCCCAGAGAAGCTGTGGCTGCCTCATCCCTGGAAGTGTCCAAGGCCAGGTTGGACRGGGCTTGGAGCAACCTGGGATAGTGGAAGGTGTYCCTGCCCATGGCAGGGGGTGGGACTGGATGGGATTTAAGGTCCCTTCCCACCCGGCCCATCCCAGATCCCAGCCCCTCACGTTTCCCATGCTGAAGTGCCGCTTGAACTCGCAGAAGAGGTTGTAGACCAGCACAGTCCCATCCTCCTGGATGCAGAGCAGGTCCTCCCCCGCCGTCCAGCCCAGGTGCACCAGGCGGCCGCTCTTCCACTGGGAATGGCATGGGAAGGGTCAGCCCCAGGGTGCTCCAGAGGCACCAGAGCCAGGGATGTCCCTCCAGGGACACACGTGGGGCCAGCGGCCGTGGTTGAGGTCCGACAGCTTGTCCAGAGGTTGGACACCTTTCCAGATGCTGCACATCTCACCTAGAGGTCCAACACCTCATCCAAAAGCCTGAGGTTGGACACCTCACCTGCCCTGGCTCTGCAGGTCCCTACTCTTGTGTCACCCCTCCCTGTGCCTCCACTGCCCCGTGTCCCCTCCAGCCCCGGGCAGGGGGAAGGGAGGATGTTCCTGCAGCTTCAATCCTTATATGCCATCCACTTCTCCCATCCCTGGGCAGCAAAGAAAGGATTTTCCTGCTCCCAACCCCATTCTATCCTTTTCTCCCAGTCCTGCGCAGCAGGGAAGGGAGGATGTTCCTGCTGCTCCAATCCCACTACTTCAACCTTATCCCATTCTCTTCTCCCAGCCCAGGCCAGGGAGGACAGAAAGATGCGCCTGCTGCTCCGATTCTGCTCCAACCCCATCCCATCCTCCTCTCCCATTCCTGGGGCAGCACTCTCTCCCCCCACCCCTCCCACTCCCGCTTGCTCCCACACCCCAGTTCCCCCACACGAGGGGGTGTCCGTCCTCTCCCGGGCTCACCGGCACACTGGCCAGGAGCAGCCCCGAGGCCGAGTAGATCTCCAGGAGCGGGCGGGCGCCGGGGGTCTTCTCCCGCCGGGAATTCCTCAGTAGAGCTGGGGTCGGGGGAAAGAACATTCCCTGAGCCGTCACCGGCACAGCCCCGGCTCGGGGGGGCTCGGGGGAGGTTGCACCCACCTATGGGACCCCCATATGGGGCAGCTGCCACCACGCAGTCCCGCAGGTCCTCCCGCAGCCCCCATTCCATGGAGTACAGCTCCAGCTTCCTGCCGGGACACGGACACACGGGCACATGGATGGACGTGCGGCAGGCGCAGGGATGGGGGGGCCACGGACGGTGCCCATCCCATAGCCGGCCTTGGGAACCCCCTGACAGACCCCAGGAGCTCCCAGACCAGCCTCAAACCCACAGACACCCCGGAACTCCCCCCAGGACCTGGGGCCACCCCAGGACCCTCCTCCGAGCCAACCCCAAAACCACCCCAGGACCCCTCTGACAGCCCTGGGACCCCTCAACCATCCCCAGGATCCCCTTCCCAGCCACTCCCAAAACCCATGGTCACCACGAGACCCCTCCAAGCAGCCTCAAGACCCCCCAGGACCGCCCTCCCGGCCTCAGGATCCCATCCCCACCCAGCCCCAASACCTATGACCACCSAGGGACCCCSTCAACCACCCCTTGTTCCCCATTCYCAACCAGCCCCGGGACCCATGG
Source organism: Amblyornis subalaris (assembly GCA_018881555.1). Lineage (NCBI taxonomy): Eukaryota > Metazoa > Chordata > Aves > Passeriformes > Ptilonorhynchidae > Amblyornis > Amblyornis subalaris. Next base: position 666,769 of record JACAXG010000151.1, on the reverse strand, counting down.
CCACCACAGGACCTCCAAGACAGCCCCAAAACCCTCCGCACCACCCCGGGACCCCSTTCCCATCCCTGGCATCCCCCCGACCACCCTCGAGACCCCCTCCCCAGGCAGCCCCAACACCCATCGCTACCCTGGGACACCCCTGGGCAGCCCCAAGAACCCCAAACACACCCCTGGGACCCCTAAATCAGCCCCGGCACCCCCGAGCAGCCTCGGGCCGGTGCCGCCCCCGCCGCCCCTCACCGGTAGAACGTCTCCTCGCCCAGCGGGTTCCAGTTGGCCGTGTAACAATCCATGGCGCGGCCGGGATGGGGGAACCGGGATGGGGAGAGGGGAACCGGGACCGGGATCGGGACCCGGCGGTCCCGCCGCTTCCCTCAGCCGCGCCACGCCCCGCACGTCACGCCGTGACGCCGGCCCGGGCGCCGCCATCTTGAGTGAGGGCACGGGCAAGAGAAAGCGGGGCTGCCGCCATCTTGGGTGAGGGCACGAGCAGAGGGAAGGGGAACCGCCGCCATCTAGCGTGAGGGCAGTGGGAAGTGAAAAAGGGGAACCGCCGCCATCTTGGGTGAGGGAACCGTGGGGGGGGGAAGGGGAAGCGCCGCCATCTTGGGTGAGGGCACGGGCCCTGTCCCCCGAAGTGTCCCCCAAAGTGTCCCAGTCCCTCAAGATTTCCCCTGTCCCCCAAAGTTTCCCCTGTCCCCAAAGAGTTCCTCTCTCCCCCTCGTGTGTCCCCAGTTCCCCGAGGCGCCCCTTATCTCACAAGGTGTCCTCCAAGATACCCCGTCCCCTCAAGGTGTCTCTCAAGGTACCCCTTCTCTCTSACGGTATTTCTTGTCGCCCAAAGTGTCCCCTGGCCGCCGAGCTGTCCTTTATCCCCATGGGATGTCCCCCATTCCCCAAAATGTCCCTTRTCACACACAGTGTTCCCACAGGTCTCTCTTTATTTCCCACTGCTGCAAATCTGGGAAGGGCCATGGTGGTGCCTCCTGCGCCAGGGTGGGGATCAGGGGTGCCATGGTGGTGCTTTGTGTGCCAGGGTTGGAGTGCTGTGGTGGAGTCCCGGAGTTGGGGTGCCGTGGCACTGCCACAYGTCCTGGGGTCGGGGTGCCATGGCAGTGTCACACGTGCCAGGTTAGGGTGCCGTGGTGGTGCCTCATGTCCTGGGATTGTGGTGCTGTGTTGGTGCTGCTGTGCYGGGATTGGGGTCGGAGTGTTGAGGTGATGCCTCGTGTCCTTGGGACGGATTTGGGGTGCCATAGTGGTGCCTTGTGTGCCAGGGTTCAGGTGCCATGGCAGCGCCACACATGCCAGGGTTCTGGTGCCACGGCCATGCCACACGTGCCATGGCAGTGCCTTATGTCCCAGGCTCACGGTGCCGCGTTGGTGCTGCTGTGCTGGGGCTGGAGTTGGGGTGCCAGGGCAGTGCCTTGTGTGCCAGGTTTGGGGTGCTGTGGCAGTGCCGCTTGTCCTGCAGTTGGGATGCCATGGCAGTGCCCTGTGTGCCAGTTTTGGGGTGCCATGGCAGTGCCATGTGTCCTGGGGTCATAGTGTCGTGCCAGTGCCTCGTGTGCCAGGTTTGGGGTGCCGTGCTGGAGCCTGTGTCCCGGGGCTGTGGCGCCACGGCAGTGCCACCCCGGCGGCACTTGGGCCCTACTTGGCGGCATCCTCCAGGTCGCAGCGGTAGTGGAAGATCTGGAAGTGCAGGACGGTTCCCAGCAGCGAGGGGTAGGAGGTGCCCACCTTGCGGAAGCCCTCCCCTTCGTAGAGCTGCTGGGCCGCCACCTGCACCATGGAGGTGCTGAGCACCACGGCGTGGCAGCCGCGGGCGCGGGCGAAGCTCAGCACCTCCCGGCACAGCGCCCGCGCCAGCCCGCGGCCCCGCTGCTCCCGGCTCACCGACATCCGCTTCAGCTCCAGCTCCCCGCGCCCCGCGGGCGTCGCCGCCACCATGCCCACCACGGCGCCGCCCGCCTCGGCCACCCAGAAGCAGGAGTCGGGCGGCCGCAGGTAAGTGCCGCGCACGTCGCACAGGTCGGTGCCCAGCGCGTCGCGCACGTAGTCGGCGCTCAGGGAGCGCACCAGCACCCACAGCAGCACCAGCGCCAGGGCCACGGCGCCCAGCCCCAGCACCCAGGAGCCGGCGGCCGCCCGCGCGGCCACGAACACGGCCAGCAGGGCCAGCCGCACCCGCGCCAAGCGCAACATGTGCCGGAACCCGGCCGGGGCGTGCTCCAGGATGCCGCGGGCGAACAGCGCCCGCACCGCCTCGAAGTCTTGGTCCCGGTACTGGCGGATGCGGAACGACGCCATGGCGGCACCTGCGGGGTGGGAGAAGGGGGAGTCAGGTAAGGGCCATGGACRGGGATCCTCAGGGTATTCCCAGATCCCAGTGCCAGGATGGCACCAGGGATCAGGGCAGTGCCGTGGATGGGGACTCCCGGGGATATCCCCAGATCCCATCACTGGCGTGACACAGGGAGGATCAGGTCAGTGCCCACCTCCACAAAGACCCCCAGGGTATCCTCAGACCCATCCCTGGGGTGGCACAAGGGGTCAGGGCAGTGTTGTGAAAGGGGACCCCCAGGATACCCCAAAATCCTATCACTGAGGTGGCACAGGGGGTCAGGGCAGTGCCTCCTTCACAGAAACCCCCAGGATACTCCCCAAATATATTTGTGGGATGACACAGGAGGGGCAGGGCAGGGCTCATGTTCACAGGGACCACCAGGGTACCCCTAGACCGAGCAGCAAGATGGCACAGAGGGGTCAGGGCAGTGCCCTGGGGACAAGGACACCAGGATACCCCCAGATCCCATCTCTGGGGTGGCACAGGGGTATCAGGGCACTGCCATGGATAGGGACCCCCAGGACAGCCCTCAAATACCAAAGCTGGGATGGCACAGGGGGGTCAGGACGGTGCTGGGGTGGGGGGCTGTGCTGGTGCCGCTCCCATCCGGGGGTCCCCCAAAAGCAGGTGGGAAGCAGGTGGGGGGTCCCATTCCCCCCTTGATGAGCCCCTAGGGGTTCATCCCCCGACCCCGACTGGGGATGGGGTTTAAGTAGGACACCGGGGGTGGAGAGCAGGGACTGGTGGTGACACAGAGGGAAGAGCAGGAGCATCTAGGGGTGCCCCCTCTCCCCGGGACCCCGGCACTCACCGGGAGCCGCGTCACGATGTGCCCAGGCAAAGGTGGGCAGCCCGTGGGAACCGTCCTTTGCCCGCGGGGCAAAGGGACACGGGGGTGGGGCACGCGGACAGACCCCCCCGGGGCTGCCCAGGACTGGATGGGCTGAGCCACGCCGGGCACGGCGAAGGGAACAGCCCCCCTGCCCCGGGGAAGGGGTCGGGGGTCCCTAAACAGCCCCAAACCCCGCGGGGTCCGCGCTGCGGGGGGCGCACGGCCTCAACCCCCCCTTCCCGGGGTCCCGGCACCCCCTCCCCAAAAAACCCGCCCGGCCGCCCCCCCCCACCTGCTGCTACCGGCGCTGTCGCTCCTCAAACCGGGGCCGTCGCTCCTCAAACCGGGGCCGGCGGCTGTGCAGCTCCTCCGGGAAAACCAGGGGGTCCCTCACCGGGCTGTGGGGGCTCGGTGACCCCCCCGGCACCACGCGGAGCGGCTTTTTCGGGGCGGGTCTTTGTTTCCGGCACCCCCCAGCCCGGCCTGTGCCGGCGGCTCCCAGCGCAGGAGGACGCCGGATGCGTTCAGCCCATTGTTCTGCAACACTTGGGGTGGGGTCCCGGTCAGTTTTGGGGGGGCTCTGGGGACAGCACGGGGGGGGAACCCCCAATTCCGCCCGTCCCCAGGCCGGCGGAGGCTCCGGCGACGCGGCGAGCGCAGGCGCCGAGCGGGAAGTGCTGCCCCTGCCGTTGTCGGATGATGCCATAAACCGATCCCGAGAAGGTTATGGGGTCACGGGGGCGCCAGCAGCATCCGCGTAGGGCATGGGGGTCCCGGGCGGTGCCGGGGGGACGGCCAAGGCTACTGTCCGGGACCCCTGTCCCCCCCAAATCCCGGGGATGGGGCAGCAATGGATCGCTACGGACGCGGGATGTGCAATGGGATGGGGGTCCTGCCCCAGCCCACAGGGGGTCCAGCTCCTCCCAGAGGGGGTGTTCCCACTGCAGGGGACCACCACGCCCTGCCCAGGGGCACCCAAGGTCACCCCAGGTGGTTTGGGGGTCATCACGGTGATGATCGCCCCCCCAGCCTGGAGCCTCCCTGGAGGCCCCCATGGAGTCTCCCCATGGGGGTCCCTGTGGTGTTGGGGACCCCCATTATGCTGGGGACCTCCCCCCAAGGAACGACTCAGCCCAGCGTTGAGGACAGTCCTTTATTTCGGGAGGGAGGGTCCCTTGGGCAGCCACGTCCCCCCAGGGGACATGGTGGCATCAGGRCCAAGTAGGGCACAGCCCCCCCACCCCCGGGGAGCTGAACCCCCATCCTGGAAGGGCCTCTGAGAATGAGAGGTTAAGGGGAGACACCCCAGCCCCTGCTTCGCACCCCACAGACCCCTGGGCACGGGGCACGAGGGTCCCCGCCCCCTGTGCCACCCCCGTGCCACATTCCCTGAGAACATCTCCKGCAAGGCACTGGCACCCCCTGTGACCCCACATTCCCCGTGCCCGGTGGGCACCGGCAGAGCCAACAGTGGGGCTCCGGTGGGAGCCGGTGCCCCCTGGGTGCTCCTGGGGTTTCAGGGGGTGCCAGTTCCTGATTCCTGTGCCCCCCGTACTCTCCTTGGGACTCAGGGGGTGCACGATGCCAGTGCCCCCCACGTTCTGCGGGCTCAGGTGTTGCTGACTCTGATGACGGCACCCAATTCCTGTGCCACCCCGGGCTCTCCCAGTGACTCAGGGGGTGCGTAGACCCCCCCCACAATGCACCCCAACGGGCCCGTCCTGCCCCTGCCTCCCCCCGTGGGACCCCTTCCCACTTCCCCAGGAGTGACCCTGCACAGCTCCCCACGAGTCCACSCCCCACGGGCCCCACGGGCCCCACACTGGGACCCCCACGGGGACCCTCTCAGCACCCCCCAGGCAGTGGGGACAGCACCCCTCAACCCCTCTCCGTGGACACCCCACGGTCCCAGCACTGCCGGACCCTCCCATTGGCCCCACGGTCCCCAGAACTTCCCGGATGCCCCCAGKACCCTCATGGTCCAGCAGGCCCCAGGCCATCCCAGTGGCCCCAGCACTCTCTGGCCCCACCACGCTGCAGACCCCCATTGTCCTCGTGATCCCAGAACCCCCCCAGTGGCCCCAAACTTCCCCCAGTACTCCCTATTATCCCCCCCAAACCCCCACCAGTGCCCCAGCCACGCCCCCTCCGCGCCGCGCCCCGCCCCGCCCTCCGCCAACAGCCAATAGGCGCCCAGCGATGGCCACAGGGGGCGGGGCGAGCGCTCACGTGCGCGCGGGGGACGCGGCCTAAGGCGCAATGGAGCGACAGGGTCCTCGGGGGGCGGGGCCACAGGGGCGGGGCCGTGGAGCGTCGATGATGAGAGGCGTGGCTCTAAGGGGCGGAGCTTGCGGGCGAGGCCATTCATTGCCAGTGTAGGGGCGTGGTCTCAAGAGGGGCGTGGCCTCGCGGAATTCCCACGCCGGGGCCAGGACAAGATCCACCCGTGTTCCCGGTCCCATTCCCGGGCCCGTTCCCCACCCAATTCCCCGTCTCAGGCCCGCAGAGGCGCAGCGGCAGCGCAGCCAAACTTTACTGGGAGCCGTCCCGCCCCGGCCCCCCGCAACCCCCCCGCCCCCCGGCCGAGCCCGCGGCCCCGGGGCCGCCCCGCTCACTGCCCGCGGCCGTGGGCGCGCAGGCGGCGCAGGCGCTGCCGCTGCAGCCGCAGGGCCGGGTCGGGGCCCGGGCGGCTCCCCCCGGGCCGGTGCCGGTGCCGGCCCCGCGCCCGCTCCAGGCGGAAGCTGCACGGGGTGGGCACGTTCTCGAAGTACACCCGGCACGGCTGCGTGGCCGCCTCGTAGCCCTCGGCCCGCGCCGTCACCTCGTACTCGCCCGGGTTCAGCAGCCGCCAGTAGTCCCCGTCAAACGCTGCGGCGGTGGGGCGGGGGCGGGTGTCACACACGTGTCCTTAGCCCTGTTCCTGTCCCCGTCCCCGTCCCTCTCCGTGTCCCCATCCCTATCCCATTCCTGTCCTCATCCCCAGCCCCACTGCATTCACATCCTCAGTCCCACTCTCGTCCCATCCCTATTCCTGTTTCCATCCCCAGTCCTATTCCTGTCCCRATCCCATCCCCATTCCCAGTCTTARTTCTATTTCCACTGCCATCTGCAATCCCCAATCCCATCCTCAAATCCCATCCCCCTCCGATCACTGTCCCCAGCCCCATCCCATTCATATCCACCATCCCATTCCTGTCCCCGTCCCCTTTCCCAGCCTAATTCTACTTCCATCTCCATCTGCAATGCCCAATTCCATCCCCAAATCCCGTCTCATTCTCTCACGCCTTTCCCTGTCCCCAGCCCTGTCTTTTGCCTTCATCCCCATCCCTGTCCCCATCCCATTCACATCCCCATTGCCATTCATTCCTGTCCCATCCCTATTCCCAACCTCATCCCGTGTACTGAATCCCATCTCATTCCCTTCCCCGTCCGCAGCCCCATTCCTGTCCTCATCCCCCCCCATTCCCACCTCCAGTCCTATTCCTGTTCCCAGCCTCACCCCATTCCCACCCCCAAGCTCATTATTGTCCCTATCCCATCTTCATCCCCAGCCCGATGCTATTCCCACCCCCACCCCCAAATCCCACCCTATCCCGGTCCCCCCATACCGGTCCGGACATCGTGGTTGATGCCATCCACGGAGATGATGGCGTTGGGGATCCCCTGCTCGGTGTCGCTGTCCCGAACCACGCCCTTAATCCCGCGGTGCACCTGGAGCCGGGGGGTGCCAGGGGSGGTCGGGCAGGTGGCACAGGTGTGACTCCCCCCCAGTGCCACCCCCGGTATTTGTGGACCCCCGAGTCCTGCTGCCATCCTGCCTGACCCCACCGGGCCCACGTCCCCCCCTGAGACCCCCCCGTGTGTGTGCCCAGCATGTCCCCCCCAAGGCTCCCAGAGACTCTCTGGCGGTTCCCTGTCCCTGATCTGTCCATGACCCAGTGTTCCCATGGTCCCAGAACCATCTGGACCGGTCCAGTGTCCCCGCTGTCCCAGCAACCCCTAGACCCACCACGTGGACGCCCCCTGTGTCCCMATGATCCCAGAACCACCTGGACCCTCCCAGTGCCCCCATAGTCCCAGCACCACCTGGACCCCCCCACTGCAGACCCCTCCAGTGCCCCCATTGTCCCAGGGCCACCTGGCCCTCCACCCTGGACCCCCTTCCCCAGTGTCCCCACAGTCCCAGCACCCCAAGATCCCTTCAGTGCCCCCATTGCCCAAACACCCCCAGACCCCACATGATCCCAGAACCACTTGTACCCCCCAATGTACCCGTAGTCCCAGCAAGCCCCACACCCCCCACTCCGCACCCCCCCGGGCCCCCCAGAGTCCCAGAACCACCTGGACCCCCCCAGTGTCCCTATGATCCCAGAAAAACCTGGACCCCACCACTTTAGACCCCTCCAGTGCCCCCATGGTCTCAGAACCACCTGGACCATCCCAGTGCCTCCATGACCCAAACACCCCCAGAACCCTCATCCTTCGCTCCCCTTCCCCAGTGTCCCCATAGCACYCCCAGACCCTTCCAGTGCCCCCTGGTCCCTCCAGACCCTCCGGACAGACGGACCTCGGGCGGCTTGGGGCACCCTGATCCACATCCCCTCTACCCAAACCCCACCCCGCTGGTGCCACCGGCGCTCCCCACCCCACAACCTCCCCCCGCACGCCCGACCTGCTCCATGAAGAGCAGCAGCGACTCCCGGTTGTTCTCCCACTCCTCGGGCAGCTCGGAGGCGTGCGGGAATTTGTCGCAGGACAGCTCCACGGTGATCTCGAAGCAGTTGGTGTGCAGGTAGCTGAAGTCGTTCATACCTGCGCGGGCGGGACAGGGGGGGTGACAACGGGGTGACAACGGGGCGGCGGAGGGTCACGGRGGGGAGAGTCCCCACTCACTGCCGGGCACCGTGTGCCAGTTGGCGCCGTTGATGATGTTGCCGAAGCGCGTGAAGTCGTCGTAGTGGCAGCGGCGGCGCTCGCCGCTGGCCATGGCCAGGTTGGCGGTGGCGTAGACCGTGGCCAGCCAGCGGAAAACGCCGTCGTCCGGCGTCGGGGTCAGCTCCTGCGCCTTCCAGTAGGTGCGGGTCATGTCGAAGGGGTAGGTGACCACCAGCTCGCCCCCGTGCAGGTTGGCGCTCAGCACGAACGGGTAGCGCTGCATCCACGCGATCACCGCCCGCGTCTCCGGGGCCACCTGCGGGGCGGCCGCGCCGTCACCCCCGCGGGGCTTTGTGCGGGGTGGCCCGGGATCGTGGCCTCGCGCTCCGGGTGACCCCCTGGTCTGGAGGGTTTCGGCCCCCAGCGCGGGCGGGCGGCACTCCAGTGATGGTGTGGGGGGATGGAGG
>JACAXG010000151.1:590931-642980 GCA_018881555.1 Amblyornis subalaris | reverse complement strand
ACACGGAATTGTGCCCACTCATGGAATTGTGCCCACACACATGGAATTGTGCTCACACACACGGAATTGTGCACACTCATGGAGCTGTGCACACACGCATGGAATTGTGCACACACACAAAACTGTGAACACTCATGGAACTGGGCTCACATTCATGGAATTGTGCACACACACATGGAACTGTGCACACACACTCATGGAATTGTGCACACCCATGGAATTGTGCACACATTCATGGAATTGTGCTCACACATGAAATTGTGCACACTCATGGAATTGTGCTCACCCTCATGGAACTGTGCACACACACATGGAATCTCTCACTCGTGGAATTGTGCACACACTCATGGATCTGTGCACACTCATGGAATCGTGCTCACACACACGGAATTGTGCACACACTCACGGAATTGTGCACACACACTCACGGAACTGTGCACACACACTCATGGAACTGTGCACACTCATGGAACTGTGCTCACACTCCTGGAACTCTGCTCACACTCCTGGAATTGTGCASAGTCATGGAATTGTGCACACCCCCATCCCTGCGCACACACAGCCTTGCACACTCAGTTCTCCACACTCCCCCTCCCACCTCAGCCGCCCCCCCGACCCCTCCCAGCTCCTACCTGTGCCCGCGGGGTCCCCGTCCCGCAGCCCCCCGCGCCGGGAGGGGCCGGGGCCGGGGGGGGTCCCGCTGCCCCGCACCGGGGGGGCCGTGGTGCCCTTGGCGGGGGGGGTCTCGCTGCTTTGGGGGGGTCCCCTCGTGGTGCCTCTCGGAGGGGACACCCCGCTGCTTTTGGGGGGTCCTGTCGTGGTGCCCCTCGACGGGGCGGCCGTGGTGCCCTTCGGGGGGGGCGTCCCGCTGGATTTGGGGGGTCCCGTCGTGGTGCCCTTCGGGGGGGCCGTCCCGCTGGATGTGGGGGGTGCGCTGGCGATGCTCTTCGTTGGGGACACCCCGCTGGCTTTGGGGGGTCCCGTCGTGGCGCCCTTCGTGGGGGACACCCGGCTGGCTCTGGGGGGTCCGCTGGCGATGCCCCTCGGGGGGGACACCCCGCTGGCTCTGGGGGTCCCTCCGGCCGTGCCCACCCCCGTGGCGCGGGGCCGGCCGGGCTGGGGGGGGCTCGGCAGCCCGCGGGGCCGGGGGGTGGCGCGGGCGGGGGGCGCGGCGCGGGCGGGGGGCGGCGGGGGGCCCAGCAGGAGCAGCAGCAGCAGCGGGGCGAGGGGCAACCCCGGCATGGCCGCGGCCCTGCCTGTCCCTGCCCGTCCCTGCCCGCTCCTGCCGGTCCCTGCCCGCTCCTGCCGGTCCCGGCCCCTCCCCGCCCCCCGCCCACTCCCGCCCGGCCGCGACCCCCGCCCGCTCCCAGCCCGCTTCCTGCCCGGGACCCCGCCTGCCCCCTGCCCGCCCCCCGCCCGGGACCCCCGCCCGCATCCCGCCCGGCCCCCGCCCGGGACCCCCGGCCGTCCCCTGCCCGCCCCGCCCCGTTAAACGGCCCCGTTCCGCTCCCCGTGGGACCGGACGCCTCGAACAGGGGACAGCGGGTCCCGCCCGCTCACCTGCGGGCCTTGACCCGTGTCCCCACCGTGTCCCCACCGTGCCATCACCACATCCCCGCTGTCCCCTCACTGTGTCCCCGCTGTCCCCAGCCCCCCGCAGTGTCCCCGCTGTCCCATCACCACGTCGGGGAGGGGACCGGGGGCTCCTCCTGCCGCAGCGGCGGCATCGCCGGTCGAGCCCGGGGACCCGGGAGGTCCCGGAGCCGCCGGTGCGGGCGGAGCGGGGCCGAACCCGGCGGCTCCGGCGGCCCCCGGCCCCGACCCCTCGGGGGTGCCCCGGGTGGGAGCCSGGGGTGCGGGTCGGGGCGCCGGGGAAAGGGTCTGGCTCCTGCCTCTCCCCCCACCCTGGCGCGGGGTCTCACAGGAGCTCGTTTTCCGCCCCAAAAGAACTTTCCCGGCTTGACTTTTCCTTCTTTTATTGGGGTTTTCTGCAGGCGCGTGCCCGGGCGCAGGGGGCAGGGGAGCGGAGCTGGCGCCGGTCCTCTCCTTTGYCCCTTGTCCCCATCCCTGTTCCCTCTGGGGCTGTCCCAGAGCCCTGCTTGGCTGAGGAAGGAGCGGGGGCAGGGTCCTCCGGCTCTGTGGCACCCGGGGCTGCTCCTGGGGGACGGGACCCTTTGGATCTGCAGCACCCGGGGATGCTCCTCGCCCCTCCCGGGCTGGGAGCAGGGGACAGCGGGACAATGGGGCGGGCGCGGGGCCCGGGCGCCTGGCACAGAGGACGGAGCATTCCCTGCCCGATCCCGAGGGCTGGATGCTGGGAAGGCTTTTGTTCTGGGCTGCGGCAGCTCCTTGCCTCTGTCGAGGCTCTGGAAAGGGCCCAGGAGGGGCGGCCGTGACTCAGCCCCACGTGACGGCACTTTCGAGGTTTGCAGGAGTCCCGGCCCCTCTCCGCCCGCTCCTGGCCCCGTTCCCGGCTCCCCGGGGCCAAGGCACACAGCCCCCGATTCGGGCTGGCTCAGCACTTCCCGGGATGTCAGGAATTTCCTGGTGCAGCGCATGGCTGCGGGTCAGCGGCCGCGTCCCAGCACCGGGAGCTGCCAGAGCCCCAGATGGAAATGCCTTAAAGGCGCCGTGGCTTTTCCCGGCAGGAATCCCACCGGGAAGCTGTGGGCTCCCGGCAACCCACAGCGGGAGCGGGGTTGGCCGTGGGGACAAACCCACCGACCCCTGATRGGACAGCCCTCTCCAGGGCACTGCCACTGTGCCCGTGTCCCTGGCGTCCTTCCCGCAGGGATGCTCCCAGCGAGTCCCTCTGCTGCGTCTGGGATTGCCCCCGCCCAAGGGGCTCTAGGTGCAGGGCTGCCCTGTGCTCATTCCAGACGGTTCCAGAGGGTCACGTGGTTGTTGRGGTGCTGGGATGTCCCTTTGTGACACGGGAGCTGTGCCAGGGGGAACAGCTGGATCCCAATGTGCCCCAATCCCTGGGGGATTCAGGGGCACAGCAGCTCCCAGGATCCCTCTGTGGCACAGGATGGAGATGCCCACAGAGGTGAATCCCAACTCCTGGCTGTCCCAAGGGCTGTGGAGCCTCCAGTCCCAGAAGGGACAGGGAACACTGGCCACGGAGCAGGAAGAGTGGGAAGTCTGCGGTCCCCAAGGGCTGTGCCAAGGGGAACATGGCAGAGATCCACAGTTATCCCGAGGGCAAGCAGAGAGATCCCAAGGGCTGTGCCAGGGGCRAGTCAGTGGATACAAAAGTCTATCCCAATGGGAAGACTTAATCAAGCAAGAGATGTCCCAAATGGAAGATTTCATCAACCAAGAGCTGTGCCAAGGAAAAGCCAAGAGACACCCAGAGCAGTGCCAGGGGGAATTCGAGGGATATAAAAGTCTGTCCCAATGGGAAGATTTGATCAACCAAGAGATGTCCCAAATGGAAGACTTAATTGACCAAGAGACATCCCAAATGGAAGAATTCATTGACCAAGAGACATCCCAAATGGAAGAATTCACTGACCAAGAGCTGTGCCAAGAGGAAACCAAGAGACACCCAGAGCGGGGCCAAGGGAAAGTCAACGGATACAAAAGTCTGTCCCAATGGGAAGACTTGATCCACCAAGAGATGTCCCATTGGGAAGATTCCATCAGCCAAGAGATGCCCCACATGGAAGATGACATCAACCAAGARCTGTGCCAAGAGGAAACCAAGAGACACCTGGAGCGATGCCAAGGGAAAGTCAAAGGATACAAAAATCTGTCCCAGTGGGAAGACTTGATCCACCAAGAGATGTCCCAATGGGAAAGACTSTGCTGACCAAGAGCTGTGCCAAGGGCAAGCCAATGGAGCAAGGAACACATTCCCATCCACACCACCAGCTCCAGGGATCAGGGCCCTCCAGCCCTGCCCAYCCTGAGCTCCAGGGCCTTTCCCACAGCCACGGCTGCTCTCCAGACCCCGGCACCGATCCCACCTTAGCTCAGCTTAGAGAAGCTCAGCATTCCCAGGGAGTTAATCCAAATCTCTTCTCCACAAGGTTCCCATGTGGCTCCCCAAAAAGGGAGCAGGTGCCACACATCCCGGCCACAGGCCAAGGAATTAAAGGAATTAAAGAATTCCTGCTGCGACTCTTTTGGCTGCTGATGAACCCTGGGAGGGGCTGAGAGTTCCGGAGGGGTCCCCAAGTTGGGAATGTCAGCACAACACATGGCACTGTGGGGGCTGGGGGCAGGTTGAGTGCAGGGCAGGGATTCATGGAATCAAGGAATTGTTTGGGTTGAAAAAGCCCTTGGAGACCCCTGAGTTCCCCCAGCACTGCCCAGGCCACCGCTGACCATGTCCCCAAGTGCCACATCCACATGGATGTTAAATTCCCCCAAGGATGGGGACTCCACCCCTACCCTGGGCAGCCCTTTCCAGGAATTTTCCCAATATCCAACCTAAACCTCCCCCGGCACAGCTTGAGGCCATTCCCTCTCATCCTGTCCCTTGTTCCCTGGGAGCAGAGCCCAACCCGCCCTGCCTGCCCCCTCCTGTCAGGAGTTGTGCAGAGCCAGAAGGTCCCCCCTGAGTCTCCTTTTCTCCAGGCTGAGTCCCTTTCCCAGCTCCTTCAGCCGCTCCTGGTGCTCCAGCCCCTTCCCCAGCTCTCCACTGGATCCATCCACATCGATCCCCTCGATCTCCAGTGTCATCCAGAGGTACCAAACCCCAAGGAAATCACCCCAAACGCAAGCCCTGGGGTAACTATACAGTAAGAACATTTATTTCCTGGGGACACTTGGAACAGTCTCTCCCACGTCGGATGATCCGAGACACAAATCCAGCCCAGCAGGTTTGGGTTTAGTCTGCTCCCAGCTCCAATTTTTCACACCACGGACGCTCCTTCCTGACCCCAAATGACAAAGGAAATCCAAATACACAGAACTGACTGGCCCCAAAGTATCATTCCTGGGAAGGTCCTTCCGTCCTCCCATCACCTGGAGCTCGGCTCTTCCCCAGYGTTTTCCTGCTGCTTGGCCATGAATTTCTGTGGGAGTAAAGGGAGAAGAGATGCTGCTGCAGGGACATTCCAGGATCGTGCTCCAGGTTCCAGGGAGGTGCCAGGGACACCTGGGCCAGGTTCGGTCGGCTCCTCCCACACAGCCAAGGTGGGATTTGTCCCAAAACACCCCAAATTTGGCACCCAAGATGATATAAACACGAGGGGAAGCTCCTGAGGGGAATGTGGCCAAACCCCAGGGATCAGGATTCCCCACGACCCCACCTTGGGGGGTGGAATAGAAAATATTCCATATTCCCATGGGCTGCGTATTCCCGAACCCCGTGAAGCATGAACTCCCTTGTGCTGACAGGGAATTCTCCRCACCCCCGAAGCCGAGGATTTGGGGGGATATTCCCGTTTTCCCGGGCGGTACCTCCATGTTCTGCCGATGCAGGGCKGTCCTGCAGTGGTTGATCATGGAGGGTTCGTCGGCATAGAAGAGGGAGCAGATCTGGCAGAAGAATCCAGCCTTTGGAACCAGGATATCCAGAGCTGAGGGGGCAGCACACCACAGTCACCACACACAACTCCAAGAAATATTCCAGCCAATTCCCTTAGCCAAATCGGGGGAATTCCTCACGGGAAATTAGTTTTTCACCATTTCCAAAGTCAGGTTTCTCACCTAAGCTGGTCCCTGCTCTGCTTCAATCCACAGGTCATTTCCATTTCCAATAAACTCATCGCTTTCTGGGAACAGAGCAACCAACCCCATGGAAGTTGGAGCATTTCCTGAAGGACTGGCCCCATGGAAAAAGGGACCCACACTGGAGCAGTTCCTGAAGAACTGACTCCATGGAAAAGTGACCCATGTTGGAGCAGTTCCTGAAGGACTGACCCCATGGAAAAGTGACCCACGCTGGAGTTGTTCCTGAAGGACTGACCCCATGGAAACTGGAGCAGTTCCTGAATGACTGACCCCATGGAAAGAGTGATCCAGGCTGGAGCAGCTCCTGAAGGACTCACCCCATGGAAAAAGGGGCCCACACTGGAGCAGTTCCTGAAGGACTGACCCCATGGAAGTTGGAGCGGTTCCTGAATGACCCCATGGAATTCAATACATCTCTACACCCCCATTCCACAGCTCTGGCAGCAGTTCCCTCCTTTCCAGACATCGAAAGCTGGGAATAAAACTTGCCACAGGATGGGAACACTCAGGAGATATCACACTGAACTGGGCTAATCATCCATAAATTCACCTGTGCTTGGAAGTTTTAGGAAAAGAACTTTCCATGTGAAGTTTTCAAGTTCAACCAACTGATTACACATGGATTTSGAAGAGCCAAGAAAAAAGCATGGATCCTGGGCCCTGACCTGTGAGGYACAGGAGGAGTTTCCAGCCAGGCAGGAAAGAATCTCCCAGCCAGGAACACCTGGAGAGCATTTGGGGCGGTTCCTTTGGATTTACCTTTGGGAGTGCTCTGTGTCTTGGGGACACCTGGAAAAGTGGTTTTCTTCTGCTGAGACTTTGGTTCTGCATCTCCTGATCCCAGCTGAACTGCTGGAGACAGAAACGCACGTTGGAAAGGAATTCTGGAATGGTTTGGGCTGGGAGGGACCTAAACCCCATCCAGTCCCATCCCTGCCGTGGACATGGGACACCTTCCACAGCCCAGGTGGCTCCAAACCCCATCCAACCCGGCCTTGAGGTTCCTCACCTTTTGGCTTGGAGATTTCAGCCGCTTCCTCTTCTGGATTCGTATCTCCCAGAATTCCCATTTCTTCTGGTCCTGCGACRGCAACGATATCTTCATCATCTTCATCCTCGGGCACATTTTTTCCCGGGAGAGCGTTTTCTTCTTCCTCATCCCCGACTTCATCGACTGTAACAAAGTTTAGTTCCTCTTTGAGGTGATTGAAGTCAGCCAGGAAATCATCCTCATCCTCGTTAACCTCATCCAGAGTCACCAGAGGATTGTCCTCGTTGTCCTCCTGGATCTCGTCCACGGTCACCAACGCGTTGGGATCGTCGGGCACCTGGGAGGCCGCGCAATCCCCGGGATTGGCTTTCCCCTCCTCCGCGCTCAGGTCCGTGGGCTCGTTCAGGGGCAGCTCCTCCACCTCCCCGATCTCGTCCACGGTCACCAAGGGCTCGGCCTTCAGATCCCGCTCCTCGAATTCCGGCCGAGCGCCGTCCCTCTGGGAGCCCGGCTCCTCCTGCTCCGAGATCTCGTCCAGCGTCACGAGCGCCTGCGGATCCTTCACCGCTTCCGACAGCTCCTCCTCTTCCACCACCTCATCCACCACCACCAGGCCCTGGGGGTCGACGCCCGGCAGCGGCACCGGAGCGTCCTCCTCCTCCCCGATCTCATCCAGGGTGACAAAGGACAGCTCACCTTCGGCCGCGCTCGCTCCGGAGCTCTTCCCTTTCCTCTTCTTGGACGCGGGCTCCGAGGGGTTGGCTTTGGCACCCTCTTTTCTCTTCCCCCTGGGGGGGTTTCTCCGCGTCGTCACGGGAGACTCGATCTCCTCCACGACCTCGTCCACCGTAACAAATTCRTCCAGGTTGAACGGGAAGAGCTCTTCTTCCTGGGAAGCGTGAAAAACGGGAATGTGACATTTGAGCTCGCCCAGTGACAGCGTGGCCCCCAGGAGAAACGGCCACACGCTGGCTCCAAGGGGAAAAACAAAACCCCAGGCTAAATTTGAGGGCAGGAAAAAATGTTCAGGCCTTAAATTAAATTAATTACTCAGCACAAATTCTGGGATTTAACTCAGATTTAATTCAGGAACTTCAAACCCTTTGCAAAATCRCAGTGGATCAATGGATAAAATCCARTGGATAAAATCCAGTGSATAAAATGTAGTAAATAAAATTGCTGTCARTTAAAAAAATCTGGGTCCAAAAGAGCTGCAGCCAAACACTCAGGGCTGGAAGAGCAGCCTGGCAGAGCTGGCTGCCTTTGGAAAAGGGACTGGACACCACGAGCCGGGAAACAGGGATTTGGGGCAGGTTTGGGTGATGCTTTAAGGCCGGATGCTTCCCGGCGATGGATTTCATGGGATCTGATCCCAGCTGGGGCTTCCTGGCGGTCCTGGCTCCGTGAGCCTGGAAATAGGGACTGAGGGAAATCAGCCCAAGTGATTGAGAGATCCAAAGGGATCCATACGGGAAGATTCCAAAGCAATTCCAGCATCCCAGAGCCCGTGGCATCGACACTGGATGCAGGAAGGGCAGGAATGATGATCTGACTGTGGGAAGTGCGGAAAGATTCCCAAGAGCAGCACCCAGGTGTGGTGTCATGGAATCATTGGTTTGGAAAAAGCCTTAAATCCCATCCAGTCGCACCCCCAGGGCAGGGAGAGCTTCCACCATCCCAGGTTGCTCCTGGAACACCAAACCCCCACTTTTCCATACACTCTGTCCTTTTAATCCCACGGCGGTTCMATCCTTACCTCCTTCTGTTTCCCAGCGCCGCCAGCGCCGCTTTTCCGAGCTGCAGCACTGCCCCCACCAGGAGCCTGCAAAACGAGACAAAAATTCCCATGAAACCACGGCAGATCCAAAGATCCACCAACCACGGCAACTTTTGGCCTCAGGGAGCTGAGCTGTCCCCACGGCTGCTCCGGCTCCAGAGGTCACTGGAGATGACACCTGGCTCAGGAGCCACTTTTCGGTGACCAGTGTCTGCACAGGGCTTGGCAAAGCAAATTCCAGCTCACCAGAGGACACACAGCTTATTCCTTCCCATCCGGAGCTACTCCAAGGAACTCGGTTACGACACAACCAAGACTCGCTTCCCGAACACCTCCGTAGGATTTTCCAACCAGTTGCACCCTCGTGTTGCAGCTAAAAGCAACTGGTGGCCCATCAGCTCCTCTGGTGGCCCAGTGATTTATGGAAAAGGGAAGGGGAACGTGATCCCAGCGTCCCGGAGCGGGAGAAGCACAGGGAACACCGGCATTCCAGCCCTCCTCACCTGATTGCTGCCGGGATCTTCCTTCGTGCCGGATGTTCCACTCTCTCCCTCTTGGCACTGCTTTGAGCCAGTCCTAGATTCCACCTGGGAGTCCTTCTCTGGCTGGGATGAGCTCTTCCCACTGTCTCCCTGKCCATCCACTCCAGAGCTTCCGTTCCCTTTCCACTGGCTGCTCCCAGGTCCCGGCTGAGCCGCGGCTTTGGATGGGATTTTCTTCTCCGTCCCTGCCCGGGGCTCGGGTTTCGGGGGGATTTTCTGCTCCCCAACTTTACACAGGGAAGGCTCGCTGATCCTCACTGGAATCCTCTGCTTGAGGATATCCGGGACAGACACCACTGCCTTCAGAAGGGTTTTACCGATGCAAGATTCCTTGAGGGATAACGTGGGATTTAACGGAGCTGCCCGGCAGCTTTCGTCGGGTTTTGCAGCTCCCGTCCCTTTGCTTTGGTGGGTTTTGCTCGAACTTCCCGTGTCGCCGACGGCATTCCCAGAGTTTTCCGCAGCAGCCCCGCCCTTGGCTGATGATTTTCCAAGCTCTGTCCCAGCCTTGACCGAAATCTTCCCGGGGTTCTCTCCCACAGAGTGTCCGGCTTTGACCGCGGACTCCTCTGGCTTCGCCTCTCTCTCCGCTCCAGCCACATCCGGTTTCTTCCCTGGAGCCTCCGTAGTTTTAGGGACAGCTTTCCTCTCTGCTGACGTTTCATGGTTGGTTTTCCCAGCCTCGGGAACGGGAGTTTTTTCCGGAGCACCCGGCTCCGTGGCGGGTTGTGTGACACCAGGTGGCACCGTGTCCATGGCAGCCTCATCCGACCCGGGGGACACCACTCCAGGGATGGCTCCCGTCGGCTCTCCRGCTGCTGGGATCGCTGCTGGCTCACCCTCAGCCTTGCTGGATGATTCCAGAGGTTCCACGGCAGGAGCAGAGGACTCCTCATCCTCCTTTTTGATTTCCTTCTCCACAACAAACTCCAACTCTGGCTCGGGATGAGCCTCTTCCTTCGGCAGCGGCTTCTCTTCCGACCTCGCTCCGGGCGATTTGGTAACACCGATCCCAGAATCCACGTCCTCCACAGCTGTCCCTGCAGGTGAATCCCTCGCTGCTTCTCCCAGGTGGGAYTCTGGGATCTCCAGCCGTCCCGTTGGCATCTCCTCCGTGACATTTGGGGTGGGAAGGAGCCCTTTCTTTGCCGCCCTGGGCTCTCCCKGCGGATTGGCAGCTCCTCTTTGCACCACTCCCGATGCCTCTGGAATTTTTTTCAAGCCAGAGCTAAATGCATTTAAAAGAAACAGAAGAAATCAAACCATGTTGAGAATTCTGCAGTTACCAGAAACCTCTTGATGCCACTGGTGGGGCTTTTCCTGCTGCGTCAGTGCCCAGGATTGGGAATTCTGTGTTAAGAGGTGATAAATATTGAGGTGAATAATTAATGTTCTGGTGCTGATTAATTCTCCTCAGCACCTCTCAGACCTCAGGCCTCCGAAAATTTACATCTCAGAGGGAAAAAAGGGAATATCCAACCAAAATAAAGCCCCTGGATAAAGGAATGAGCCGAGTTTTGCTCTGATGATGGTGCAGTCACCAACCCCGAGAGCGCTGCCAGGAGGAGCAGCAGGGTTTGGGTTTGGGATCAGGTTTGGGTTTGGGATCAGGTTTGGGTTTGGGATCAGGTTTGGGGGGAGGGAGGGGTTACTTTGGTTTTAAAAGCCACATTGACCTCACAGAAGAGGCTCCCTGTTTTCCCTGGAGAATCCCCCTGCCACCTCCTGGGATAACACAGCCCAAAATGCCAATCCAGAGGATGGAGCTTTCCAGGGAACTTCAGAGACAGGATGGGTGTTACTCCTCTCTGAAGGAAAGAATCCCTGGGACGATCTTGGGAGGCACTGGAATTAGGGACGTCTGTGCCTGTTATCCCACAAATGAGCACCTAGCTCCTCCCATTCCAGTCAGACCCTCCCCTCCAGCAGAATTCCAGCAAGGAATGAAGGCTGGATCAAACGGATTCAGCCTCGAGGGGAGTGTTAAGCCCTGAGGTGGCCAAGGTGGGGGTAACGAGGTGAAGACACAAACATGGAGCCACAGAAAGATGGGAAAAGGTAAATTCCATTAATATTGGTACTACCCAGCAGCTCCAAGGCCTCCTCCAGACCCACGGATACAGAGGAGAGAGGAGAAGGGATGAGAATTCCACTSTGAAACCTTTCACAGCACCAATTCAACATTAGAAAAGTCAGGATTGTCCACCAGAGGGACAGTGGCAGCAGGATTTGGGATGGGCTCGGATCACCCAGTGCCACCAAAGGGATTTCAACATCCATTAAACATTTCCGTGCTCAGTTCATTTGCTCTTCCACCTGAGCATCCTCCACTGGGATTCACTGGAGTCTCCCATCCGTGGAGCAGAACCYGGGAAAGGCAGAGCCCAAAGTGCAGCTCCAAGCTCAGGGTTGGAGTTTTAATTAATTATAGCTCCTTAGGAAATGGAACTGAAATAATTGTGTGCCRAAGGGGCACAAGGAAAACGTGTGGAGCAGGGAAAAATGTCAATTTTCCAACTCTTCAGGAGCTGGGATTCATGGAAGAGTCACTTTTTAATCAGCAAYTAAACCCCACCTGTCTGGAATCAAAAAGGTTCCCTGAGTGGCTGCACYTCTGTGAGGAAGAGATGGTTTGAGAACTAAATGCTCCCAAAATTGAGGAGTTTTATGGAATAAGGAACGACAACTTCTGAAAGAAACAGGATCTGGAAATATAGAGCAGYATATATAAAATATAATGGAATTCCTTGAAGTTTAGGACCATTATTACACAGTTTGGGGTTTTTTTAACAAYAAAACTTCTCCAGAAATTCAGGTTGGAGTCACAGAAAGTGATCGAAGCCATATTTGTTCACAAATTATAAATCTCTACCATTTATAAAACAAATCATCATCAAAACTAAAACCAACAAGGAAAACTCCACAAAYAGAAAATTTACTACAAGCAGCATCCATAGAACAGTTTGGAACGGCACAAACCCAATGGATTTTGGGGTTCTGGTGTTAGAGAGCAGTTGGACGTTTCTAGAAATCACTTCAGGACCTGCAGCACAGCCTGAGGTTCATGGAAAAAMGTTAAACCAGGAAGTTTTTAGCATTTGGAAGCAGGAATAACAGAGCCAGGGGCTGTGAGAGAGGGAAGAGCTGCAGGATGAAATAAAACACCAGGGGTTAAATTCCAACATGAGGAACCAAACACACCTAGGGGAATCCTGGCCAGAGGAGTGAAACAACAACTCCACAGAAAACAGGATTTTGCCCTGTTTGTCCATGGTTTTTTAACGRATCCAGAACATTCTGGCTCTGCAGGGACACACAGCACCTCCTGCACACACAGAGCACACGGAATGGGAAGGAGGAGCAGCAGGACAGAGGTGGAGCTCAGCGCAGGTTTTCCCATGGAGCTGGGCTAGAGGGAAGCTCAGCACCCCCCTAATCAYGGAAAAGGAATTCCAAGAAGAAAATAAACAGATAAACCCCCCCACCCAAAATACTTGCAGGCCATACCTTCCTTTGCCTCCTTCCTCTCTCTTCACTTCCTTTTTCCCAGCTTCAGCCTGAAAGACAAAACCCAGGATCAGCATTCAGCMCTTCCAGAGGGATCAGCGCTGGATTTCCACGACCCCACACGGAGGCACCAGGAAGACAAAACACCAGGGAATTGTTCTAAATCCTGTTCCTAAGATGACAATTCCAAGTGCAGGCGGTGGAAGAGATTTTCCCAACACTAAGTGTTCATCCCCCCCCTCCAGAGCCGCCGTGGTTTGGAGCAGAGTTAGCTCTGGGTCTGGAATGGATTTGGGGCAGATGGATGGTGAATTCCTTTGGGATGGTGAATTCCTTTCCCAGACAGCTCCTTCTTCCCTGTGCTGGTGAGGATGTGAATGGCTCAGGGGACACAGCTTGGCTGTTGGATCTTCGTCGTTTTCTCCTTCCCCTTTTCCTTCTTCTTCTCCCTCTTCTCCTTCCTCTTCTTTTCTTTTCCCATTCTCCTTTTCCTCCTCTTCTTCCTTCTCCCTCTTCTCCTTTTCTTCTTCTCCTTCTTCTCCTCCTCCTCTTCTTTTCCTTCTTTTTTTCCTTCTCCTACTTCTCCTTCATCTCCTTATTTTCCTCCTCATCCTATTTCTCTTCCTTTTCCTTCTCCATCATCTTCTCCTTCTCTTCCTGCTCCTCTTCCTTCTTTTCCTCCTCCTCCTCTCATTTCTCTTCCCCCTCCTCATTACTGATTATTATTAATATTATTATTAAGAAAACAGCCACACACCTTCTCTAACAACAAATTACATCCCTAAAATCCAGCCATTCCTCATAAACCCCCAGGCCAGTCTCCATCCCTTAAATCCAACCATTCCCTGCAGCACCACCCTGTGTTTCCCTGTCCTGTTATGAGGAATAAACCCACGGAATGAATGTTAAATGAAATAATCTCCTAAAAAAGGCACCACAATCAAGGAACCCTTTCAAAACTCCGTGTTGAGATCTCCATCTCCTTTCCAAAGGCACTTTAAACTCATTTGAAAAGGATCAGGATTAGAAACAACAGCAGAATTCCCTTTTTTTTTTTAAAGTATGGGATTCCAGAGYCTTCAGTTTTCCCTTTCTGGAAACATTTATCCCAGAAATAAGTGCTTAAAGTAATTAAAAAATGTCACAATGGATTACAAACTGTGTTGTTTTTCCTCCAGACTCTGCAGGAAAACCTTGGAGGGTTCCTAGAGAAAGAACTCCATGTTCCTCTGGTCCCCAGGCACAAAATCCAGATTGTGGCCACGTAATCAAGAAGGAAAAGAGGGAACAGACTCCAAATGAAGAAGAACAGCTGGAAAAACAATCTGTTTTCCCTCTTATCATGCATTTTCCCTCAGATAACATAAAAATAAACTCAGGGATTTAACTCCAAAGCCCAGATTGAATTTAACACTTGGGCAGAAGCTGTGGCAGCGGAAAAGGCATGGAATGATCCCGTGTTCCTCCTTCCCTGCTCTAGGAATTTCCCCCTATTTTTGGCATTTCAGGACTATTAAATTCAGGTATTCCCAGTAAAATGACAGAAATCAAACTCTGAAGTGATAAAGCAGCACTTACATTCCTTAGGGGGCTGTTCCCCCTYCCTAAATCATCCCTAAATCCCCCAAAACGTGCAGCTGGGAAGAAATATCTGGAAAACAGAGGGTGAACGCCATTCTTTGTTGGCGCCGACCTCGGATGGAAGATTTCCAGGGACAAAGGGATGTGACTGTGTCACTCCCAGATCCAGGGAGCAGCTAAAAACGTGGATTTGAACCTCAGTGTTCCCACCACACATCCCTGAGGGATGTTCCTCACCGGGAGGAATTTAAGGGATGGTGTTTTCCTTATTTTTCAGTGCTTATTCCTTACGATTTTTAGGCTTGAGGAAAGGCTTGGGAAGGATTTGGTTGTTTCCTTCAGTCACAAGGTGAGGCTGGAAAAAGGGGAGRGGGGGGAAAAGTGTGATTATCCTTAGGGGGTCACTCCTAATGAGCCAACTGCAGCACTTCCACCATGGATGAGGGATCAGAACAGGATGGGAAGAACTGGGAAAGCAGCTGGAGCCTTTTTTATCCCTGCTGAAGGAAAGGATGGATTCCCTTTGTTGTCACACTTGGCACCTGAAGTGGAATTTTCTCCTGGGCTGAATGAAARTGAAGGGAAAAACCAGAGATATCCTGCACTGGGAATGGGATCCCAAAGTCATGGCACTGAAAAGGAACTGGGAATGAGAGCTACCAGAATGGAATTCACATGGAGCCAGGCTGGGAGAGCTGGGAATGTTCACCCGGAGAARGGAAGGATCCAGGGAATCCTCAGAGCCCCTTCCAGAGCCTAAAGGAGCTCCAGGAGAGCTGGAGAGGGACTTGGGACAAAGCATGGAGGGACAGGACACAGGGAATGGCTTCCCACTGGGAAAGAGGAGATTGGGGTGGGATATTAGGAATAAATTCCCGGCTGGGAGGGTGGGAAGGGGCTGGGATGGAATTCCCAGAGAAGCTGTGGCTGCCCCTGGATCCCTGGAAGTGTCCAAGGTCAGGTTGGATGGGGCTTGGAGCATCCTGGGATAGTGGAAGGTGTCAGGCAGGGGTGGAATTTTTGGGCTTTAAGGTCCCTCCAAACCCAAACCATTCCATAATTCCACGATCCATGACTTTATCCCAGAGCACAGCCTGCAAAGCACAGCAAATCCTGACGGAAATCCCGACACTGCCACCTTGAGCCCTTTGAGGAAAGGTCGTCCAATCCCACAAAAAAATAAAACCCTGGATGGCTGAAAAGCAGGAATTTTACCTCGGGAAGCTCTTCCCGGGGGGACAAGGTGCAGGTCAGGGTGTGCTCCCCCATGGTGTAGGGATACTGCTGCAGGAAGCTGTGCATGGAGCGSGCGGATTTGGCACTGTCCAGCTGCAGGATGGCCTGAGGGAACAAATTCCTGTTAATTCCTCTGATTTCTGCATTCCTGGAAAAATCCTTCACCTCTGGAACCTCTCACTGCTTTGCCTTCACCTTTCAGCCAGAACAAGAGTTTAAAAGTCACCTTTAAAAGGTCCTAACTCATGTCCTAAAGCCAAAAATACCTCGGTTTTTCCTGGTTTTTTTGGGGATTTAAAACACATTTTCAGTTTTAAATTCCTCCTTTTATGGGTTTTTTAAATGCCTCCTTTTTTAAATGACTCCTTTTTTATGGTTTGGTGGCAAATGGACCCAAAATAGTTTGTGTAACACCACCAGCAGAATTCCATGGAATTGTTAAAATTGAGTTCATTCCATCRAATTCATCCAATTAAAATCCAACGTGAAGGGCAAAACCAGAATTATTTTTTTAAAAATTAAAGTATGAATTAAAAAAAAAAATTAAAGTATGAAAGCTAAAAAAAACCAAGAGGGAATTCACTACTCAAGTGTCCCAATTCTGACATTTCCCTCCCAATTTTAGCAATTCCGACATTTTCACTCCTCCTTAGAAATTCCTTTTTTTCCCCGAGGTTTCTCCCATGGAAAACCTACTTTTCCCCCCCAAAGAAAGGTGTTTTTTATTTCAAGGATTTACCCTGTTTTTATTCTTCAGCACAACATAATGGTCGACCTTCCCAAAGCGAAGTCCCACACAAACCACTTCCAATTCCCTGTATCCATCGTCCGGCAGATTCCCGAGGTGCACGAACTGGTGGTGGATGCTTTCGGTGTTCACCTAAGAAAAAATTGGGATGACAAATCCCATTTGAGTTTTGTAACTCCATTTATTCAGGTAGGAAAGCCCCAGAGACACCTCAGCACCCAGGCAGTGCCAGGAGAATCGTGGAGTAATCCCAGAATTTTGGGAGGATCAAAGGGACGCCGAGTCCAAAGGTGCCGGTGAATTCCTGAAATCCCCAAATGGGTCTGGCCTTTAATATTTGGGAGCTGGGTGTGTTTTAGGAACACATCCCTGAATTCCCAACAAGCAGGAAGGGGTTTGTTTGTGCCCATGGAGCAGCAGGTATGCCCAGTAACATTCCCAATTGGAAATTCCTGGCTTTTGGGTTCCTTGGGAAGTGGTTGATTAACCAAATCCTGCCCTTCTTAGAGTCATTCCCGTGCCAGTGATCCCAAACTTCCAGTTCCAAGGATCAGCCTGAAAATGCTTTTCACAGCAGAAATAAAGGATAAAATTGAATTTATCCCAACCTGCACTGCACAGAAATGCTGTGGATGAGCATTCCCAGCTCCCAATATTTAATTCAAGAGGAAACTGGGATAACAAATCCATGAACCAATAATTCAGGAGAAGGGATAATAAGGAGCAACTCACCTTAGGATCAGAATCTTTAATGAGGGCAGTGAATATGGCTTCCTTTAAAAAGAAAAAAGAAAGGATTTGACTCTGCAAGTTGAATTCCTTTCATTAATAATTATTAATTGTATAATAATTAAGAATAATTAATGTGTTCCTCTCATCAGACCAGAATCCCAAAGGATATTTCATAGGATCAATCCTTAGTGGGACAAACCCCAGGCAGTGTTTAAAATTCAGCTTAAACACAAAATCCTGCTCTGAACCGAAAGCTGGGATTTCCTTCCCACCTAACCCGGAATTCCCATGGATTTCCTGACTTACTTCATCCTTTACAGTCTCGTACTGAGGCACCATGTTGATGCAGAGCTGGTTCCCATCCAGGAACATCGGGAAGCAGGTGTAAAACTTCACCATGGAATCTGCAGCTTTCCTGTTGATTTCGATGTAGGCCTGAAAAAACGACCAAAAATCCCCCCAAAAATTGGGATTTATCCAAGGAATCTCCCATTGATGCTTCCTGCGTCTCCTCTATCTGTTACAGCCACTTTTGCTGCTTCTCCAGAGGAGAAATCCCACTAAATCCCAAGGAAAATACCTTTTTGTGGGAGGATAAGATCAGCATGTCCCTCAGGCCTCCGAAGGGCTTGGCCAGGTTGGAAATTTCCTCCACGGAATATCCCTTGTCAGGCAGGTTGGAAACGAGGACCACACACATCTCCTCAAGGTCCTGCCAAGAAATTAAAGGAATTCTTAGTGATATTTCTCCTGCTCTAAAATCCAAATCTCAGTGCCCAGATCCGGTTGCTCCATCCCTGGAAGTGTCCAAGGTAAGGCTGGATGGGGATTGGAGCAACCTGAGATAGCGGAAAGTTCCCTGCCCACGGAAAGGGTGGGATTAGATGGGATTTAAGGTCCTTCCACACCCAAACCAATTTGAGGTTGTTCTCCCCAGAGATAAACAGGCAAAGGATTTAAATTGGAACACCTGGAAATGGTTCCAGGTGTATTCCCACAATTCCCGATCTCCCACTGACCTTCCCAGCTGGATCTGTTGATTCCTCACTCGGTGGGGTTGTTACTGGAGGCTCTGAAAAACAGGAGAGGGAGGAATTCAGTGGTTCAGAATTCCTTAAATACCTCAGGGCTTGGAGAACTTCCTTTATCCCATTTTATCCCTTGTGTAAAATATTAAGTATTCCTTTAGGAGTGACAAATGCTGGTGGTGAGACACAATGTCATGGGAATGCTCCCCCAGAAGGAAGTTTCCAGTTAGGAATGTTCACCTGGAGAAGAGAAGGATCCAGGGAGACCTCAGAGCCCCTTCCCAGTGCYTAAAGGGGCTCCAGGAGAGCTGGAGAGGGACTTGGGACAAGGCATGGAGGGACAGGACACAGGGAATGGCTTCCCATTGGAAAAGGGGAAATTTGGGTGGGATATTGGGAAGGAATTCCTGGCTGGGAGGGTGGGGAGGGGCTGGGATGGAATTCCCAGAGAAGCTGTGGCTGTCCCTGGAAGTGTCTAAGGCCAGGCTGGACGGGGCTTGGATCCACATGGGATAGTGGAAGGTGTCCCTGCCCATGGAAAGGRGGTGGAACTGGATGATCTTTAAGCCACTGAACCCGTTCCAGATTTTATTCCCTGAAATCCCATGTCATTCCCACTTCCTGGCCTCCACAGCACCTCATTAACCCCTAAGAGGTCGAAGACAATTTTGCAATTAACTTCRTTTAATTAAAGCTTTCTCCACCTCAGGCACATCCCCCTGAGGGGCTGGGACCCTTTCCCTAATAAATCAATCCAGGAGACATCCCAAGGTTGGGCTTCACATCCCCACAACCGGCAAAGCCGCCGAAAAATCCCATCRTTTCCCTGGAATTACCTGGCACAGGTGCAGGATTGGTCGCTCCTTTGGGCTGGGTCTCCAGGGGCTTCCCAGGCTCTGGGATCCCATCCTGTTCCGTGGTGCTCTTGGGATCTGATGGTTCAGATTCCTCGGCTTTCATCCCAGGTTCTGCTGGAGCCTGGGGATCTTCATCCATAGGTTTTGCTGGCAGGGAACAGCAGGAAAAGGCATGATTTGTTTTTAATATATTAATTAATTAAYCCATTTGGAAAAGCAGAATGAGCCAAACGAGACCTTTTTTGTCCAATATTCCAAGGCTTCCTATAAAATAAATCCCTGCTCTTCCTTAGAAATGGGCAGAAGGGTGTTCCCACAGGGAAAACTTTGGAAAACAAGTGAACACCTGGGGGTGGGAAAGGTCTGCTGTTCCCAGCTCACCTCCTTCCCTGTTTTTTTGGCTATTCCAGGTCTACAAACTGCATTGAATTCCTTCAAGAAGGATGTTTGCCTATGGAATGATCCACGGATGGAAAAGGCGGGGAAAATCTGGACTCACTTCCTGAAATCTCTGCGCTGGGAAGGGGCACGGGGTGGGAAAGCTTTCCAAGGGAAGGATCCAAGTTCTCCCTCCTCTCACCTGGAGTATTGGAGGTTTTCTTGACTTTCCGTTCTCCYGACGCCGTCGGTTTCTTGAGCTTTTCCTTTTTCCCTATGGAAAATCCACCCCAAAACAAGAAATCCTCATGATTTATTCCTTCCAAACAATAGAAAATCCATAAAAACCCACCTTCATCTGCAGGAATTCAATGGATATGACCAAAAAACCCCACCCCAAAACTCGAATTAATTCCCAAAACACGTTGAGGAATGAATCAAAAATCAATAAATCTTTCAAAAATCACCATTTGCAATAAAAAGAAATGCTCAGGAAGGCCAATTAAATAAATTAATAAAGCTAATTAATTAATTAAGACAATATCAGATTAAGCCTCACCTGTCACAGGTTTGCTTGTCTTGGTGCTGGTGGTTGGAGCTTTTCTACGATGAAAAGACAAAAATAAACAAAAATCAAGTTTTAAAGTTAATTAATATTCAAACAGCTTTAAAAGGCTCCAAACCAATAAAACCCAACCCCCCCCAAGCTCATTTGGTTCCCAATTAATGTAATTAATGCTAATTAATTGAAAGGCAGCTCTTACTTGGTACTTGTAGCAGCTTTTTTAGTGTTCAGAACTCGTTTTTTCACAGTCTTTTTGACCTGGAAGRGGAAGAACAAAATTTTATTGTTTATAAAGATGTGCCTGAATGCACAGAAAACATAATTGGGGTTAATAAATTTAATTAATCAGTAGTAATTAAGTGTATATAAAATATAGGTTGTGCCCTTCACTGTCATTTAGTGTCATTTCTATTTTATTTCTAAATGTTTTTATTTTATTTTGYGTGTATTGACACATAAATGTACAGAAATAGGGTTAATAATCTTTAGTAATAATTAAGTGTAGACATAGAAATAYCTAAAAATACTTTAATATTAATATTATAATAGAAATAATATCGATGTAATAATAGATACAAYAATTAGCATCGATATAATATTAAATTATATATTAATAATGTMATATATAATATAGGTTATCTAATAATATTAATTAAATATTAATAAATAATARTGWTGATTATTAAGTATRTATAAATACAACCTGCATCTTTCACTGCTTGTTATACTGATATTATCCCCAYATCCCATCAATATTCCCATGCTCAAATCCTAAATTTCACCACGAATGAGGAAATGCTCTCCCATATTTATTTTTCCCAAAAAAAGGGGAAAGCTAGAATAAGGAAGTGCACTTCCATGTTTATTTTTTCCACAAAAAAGGGGAAATCTGGAATGAGGAAATGCATTTCCACGTTTATTTTCCTCAAAAAAGGGGGGAATCTAGAATGAGGCAGTGCACTTCTGTACTTTTCCCCCCAAAAACAGGAAAATCTGGAATGAGGAAATGCAATTCCAGATTTTTACCGGAAAGGGGGAAATCTGGAATGAAGAAGTGCACTTCCATACTTATTTTTCCCCAAAAAAAAAGGAAATCTGGAATGAGGAAGGGCACTTCCACGTTTATTTCTGCCAAAACCGGGAAAATCTGGAATGAGGAAATGCAATTCCATATTTATTGTCACCAAAAAAGGGGAAATTTGGAAGGAGGAAATGCAATTCCAGATTTATTTTTTCCCAAGAAAATGGGGAAATCAGGAATGCAGAAACGCAACGCCAGATTTATTTTTACCAAAAAAGTGGGAAATCCGGAATGAAGAAGTACACTTCCACACTCATTTTTTCCAGTAAAAAGTGGGAAAKCAGGAATGACGAAGTGCACTTCCACACTTATTTTAAGCTGTTCTTTATGAAATTAACAACGTCAAAGCTCCTGAGTGTATTTTTCCAGGGTTTGGAGCAGAATTCCAGCTCCCACCTGGCCAGAGGACGTCCTGGGCTTCTCGGCCACGCTGATCCGGATCCGCTTCCCGTTGAGCAGCACCGGCACCGTCTCCCCGTATTTCACGGCAGCGATCACAGCCTCCTTGTAGTTCATCTCCAGATAGGCCTGGAACACAGGGAATTCCCACATTTATCGCTGTCCCACACACAGGAGAGAAATTGTTGGGATTTCTCCACGGGAAATGAGCTGGAGATTGAACTACGTGTGCTAAATCCATGGAAAAGTCTGGATTTTGGTATTACAGCGAAGCCATCCAAGTGCTACTGCTCAGGAAGAAGGAGAAAGGCAAAAAAAAAGGGGGAAAGGCAAAAAAAAAGGGGGAAAGGCAAAGAAAAGAAAAGGGGGAAAGGCAAAGAAAAGAAAAGGGGGAAAGGCAAAGAAAAGAAAAGGGGGAAAGGCAAAGAAAAGAAAAGGGGGAAAGGCAAAGAAAAGAAAAGGGGGAAAGGCAAAGAAAAGAAAAGGGGGAAAGGCAAAGAAAAGAAAAGGGGGAAAGGCAAAGAAAAGAAAAGGGGGAAAGGCAAAGAAAAAGGGGGAAAGGCAAAGAAAAAGGGGGAAAGGCAAAAAAAAGGGGGGAAGGAAAAAAAGGCGGAAAGGAGAAAAAGGGGGGGAAGGAAAAAAAATTATAAATTTATATATAAAATTTTAAGAGTCGGAATTGATATCAATGTTCCATTTCCAGCTATTCCAAGATTCCAGGTGGGATCTTTAATGACAAAATCATCGGGAAGCTTTATGCCCCGTTTACCCCAGGTTCCCAATGTCCCCACTTTTTCCTGATCCAAGCCTCACCTCRTTCCTGGAGCGCAGGACGATGAGGTCGCTGACTTTTCCAAAGGGTTGGACAATTTTTTTGATGTCCTGATCGGAAAATCCGTCGTCCGGCAAATCCGAGATCTGCAGGACGGTCCCGCAGCTCAGCAGGTCCTCCCTCAACAGCTACCCACGGGAAAAAACAGGGAAAGGAACAATTCCCAAGTCAAGGACAGAGCCACAATTCCGTCGTTTTCCCGTTCTGCCTCGATTTTCATCCCYGGAAACGCCCAAGGCCAGGTTGGACAGGGCTTGGAGCAACCTGGGATAGTGGAAGGTGTCCCTGCCCGTGGTCACCTCGCCACTGACCCCCTAGAAGGGAAATCCCAACCAAATCCCTAAAATCCGAGGAAAACCTGCAGGAACTCACCCTGTTGTAAGAAGCAGGATGAGCTTTGCTGCTCCCTGCGGCTCCATCTTCCTCCTCCTCTTTCACCTCTTTTTTCTGGAGCGAATCATTCGCTTCCGAGGAAGAACTCGGCCCCGGCRCGGCAGATCCATCTTTCTTGGAAGTCTTGGAAACACCACTGCTCTTCAACGGCTTCTTCACATTCCCAGATGTCCTCCCCTGGAGCCCGTGAGCGGACGGGGATTTTCCCGACGCCAGGGATTTTCCCGATGCCGGCGATCTTCCCGAGGCCAGGGATTCCTGCACGGCCGCTTGGAGGGATTTGTGTTTCTTGAACTCCGCCAGAAATCCCGGTCCCAACGTTTTCATCACGGCCTCCAGCGCTGCCTTCCTGTCTGGGAGGGGGGGAAGGAAGCACACGGGGATTGCTTGGATTTTCCCTGACTCAAATCCATGGATTTTGCCCTTTTTCCCTACGGTTTCAGCTCCACCACCCACTCCTGAGCCTCCCTGAACTCGGAGAACCTTTATGATCCATATGAGTAAACCTCAGTGTGCCCAACGTGACACTCCAAGGATATCCACAAAAATCCCAAGGGTTGGACAACAGAAAAAGCAAAGTATTGTCTCCTTTTCCACAGCAGGGAATGGAAAAAAGGGAATTTTTTGGGATTCTGCTCCTCTCTGGCACTGATTCCCAGCAGTACTTACTATCTTGGTGCCTCCTGCTAAATTCTGCCTCCTTGGCTCGCTCTGTGTTGCTTTTAATTAGTCCTTAATTAATTTCCTGGCTGCTGGCTTTCTGTGAAGAATCCATAGTTTGCTTATTTATGGCTTCTCCCCCTCCTCCTTCGCCAGTTTTTATTTTATCCTTAAAAAAACCTCTCGGGAATCTGCCTGTCCCTTCGCAACTTCCCACCTGGGCTTCTATCCCACAGGAGGCTCAGAACCTCTTAAAACTCCTGGAAGCACAAAAACAACGGAGCCTGGGTGATACCTGGGCAGGGAAACCTCTGGGAATCAACTCCTGAACGACAGGGAATTCCCAGCGTTACCTTCGGATCGGCTGGACCTCCTGGACGAGCGGTCGGTACTGGACGATCTCCGGGGTCGAGGGCTCGGTCTCAGGAGATTCCTGGAACGCTGAGGGGACCTGGACCTGTGCCTGGGGCTGAGCCTTCGGATGTGGCGGGGGCTGCGGCTCCGGGGCCTCCGGAACCTGCCGGGACTCCGGGATCGGGAGCGGTAGCGGCGCAGGGCGTAGCTGGAGCCGCCCGGGCGGGAGCGCCGCCGGCTGGGGCTGGATGAGCTGGAGCGGTGCTTGGGAGTCCGGTTCTCCTTCCTGTCCCCGGCATTTCTGACGGGATGAAACGGGCAAGGTTGGGTGAGTGGGAACGGAGTGATTCACTGGGAGAGGTGGGAATGTCCAGCGTGGAGAAGGGAAGGATTCAGGGAGATCCRAGTGGCCCTTCCGGTGTCTAAAGGGGCTCCAGGAGAGCTGGAGAGGGACTTGGGATAAGGGATGGAGGGACGGGACACAGGGAATGGCTTCCCACTGCCAGAGGGCAGGGTTAGATGGGATATTGGGAAGGAATTCCTCTGGTTAACCCTTCCCGGGCCATGCACCTGCTGGAGCAGGTCCAGAGGARGCCAAGGAAGTGCTCCAAGGGCTGAAGCCAGGCTGGGAGAGCTGGGAATGTCCAGCCTGGAGAAGTGAAAGCTCCARGGAGGCCTTAGAGCCCCTTCCCATGCCTAAAGGGGCTTCAGGAAAGCTGGAGAGGRACTTTGGATAARGCATGGAGTGGCAGGACAAGGGGRAATAGCTTCCCACTAGAAAAGTGGAGATTTAGATGGGATATTAGGAAGAAATTCTTGGCTGTGAGGGCGAGGAGGCCCTGGCATGGAATTCCCAGAGAAGCTGTGGCTGCCCCATCCTTGGAAGTGTCCAAGGCCAGGCTGGATGGGGCTTGGAGCCACCWGGGATAGTGGAAGGTGTCCCTGCCCAGGGGACTGGATGATCCTCAAGGTTCCTTCCAACCCAAACCATTCCATGATTATTCTCCTCACGGAACTTCCAGAAGTTTATTTGCTTTATTTCTCTCTTTAAAGCTTTTCTGCTCCTTGTTTATAACCCAAAAAAGCCTCACTCGGCTGCAACTCCCCAAAAGGAACCTGGCTACACATCCGGCTTTGTAATCCAGCTTCCCAGGAAATCTGTCAAACTCATTAACGGCCAATCACTGGAAAATCCAACAACAATTCCAGCTGTATTTGTACACAGGTCAAAAAATGTCCAAATATCAAACCAGCAAAACAATCCAATTGTGATGAGAGGAATAATTAATGCACAGAGTGTTTTAAAAAGGAATTAATCAGAGAYGGGAAACAGGGAAGTGTAAAGGGTAGAGATGGGAATTCACGATTCCAGTGTTTTTTCAGTTTGTGGTGATGTCATTCCCCAAGGGATCTATGGAAGCTGTGAATAGGAGGGAACACTCCCCTGGTCAAACTCTACAAATCAGSGGGGATTAATTGGATAAAAATTAGTGCAAGGTATCCCTGGTGGAACGAGATGGAATTTCAGGTTTCTCCAACCCCAATCAGCCTGGGATTCTATGGAACTTAGGACAATCCACMCCCAAAACACCCACAAAAGTAGCATCTCATTGATAAGGATTGCAAGGAGCAAAGCAGGGAAAATAATTGTGTTAATTAATACATAATTAATGAAGGAAATGAATAAGCAGGTACCTGTTGGAGGAGTGAGCCTCGGGGTTCCACTCGGGGTATCTGCCAATGACAATGGACAAGTGTTAGTGGAAAAGCCAMATTTCCCACCTGAACTGAGTTTTCCCAAGAAATGTTTCCACCTGGGACTCCAGAAGCACCAAATGTTCATTCATGTTTATAGAAATGGGCTAAAGTCAATTTAATTTGTGCCCAGATACCAACAACCCCCCCGAGGGAAACCTGCCCCAGGTGATCACAAAATCCACTTTGTCCACTAAAAACAGCAATTCCCAGGGAAGCTGTGGYTGCTCCATCCCTGGAAGTGTCCAAGGCCAGGTTGGATGGGGCTTGGAGCAACRTGGAATAGTGGAATTAGATCCCTCCCTGTAAGGTCCCTCCTAACCCAAACCATTCCAGGATTCTGGAGCCAGGCTGGGAGAGTTAGGAATGTCCAGCCYGGAGAACACTCCAGGGAGACCTTCCAGTGCCTAAAGGGGCTCCAGGAAAGCTGGAGAGGGACTTTGGACACGGGCCTGGAGGAATAGGAGAAGAGGGAATKGCTTCTAATCGGAAAAGGGGAGATTGGGGTGGGATATTGGGAAGGAATTCCTGGCTGGGAGGGTGGGGAGGCCCCGGCACAGGTTGCCCAGAGAAGCTGTGGCTGCCCCTGGATCCCTGGAAGTGTCCAAGGCCAGGCTGGATGGGGCTTGGAGCGACCTGCGATAGTGGGAGGTGTCCCTGCCCATGGCAGGRGGTGGGATTTAACATCCCYCCCCACCATTCCATGATTTTTAACGGATCCCTTACTGTTGGCGCAGCTTGCGGCAGCTCTCGAGGTGGGCAGGGTTGTTCTGGTGCAGGATCCAGTCCTGGGGGGAAGAAAGGACACCCAGAGAGGTTGGATCAGCGTGGAAAACATCAGCATTCCCACAATCTCTACTCGAGGGGTGGTTGCGCTTCACCTTCCATCCCGTTTTACCTCAGCAAGGTCAACTTCCCACTTGGAATTACGAGCTCAAGACGCTGATTTATCACGAGCTGCTCCAGGACACCAAGCGGGAGCTGAACCAAAGGCACCGTGGGCAATTAATTAAATCAATTAACCCAGCCCCACGCCGGGGGGGGGGTGTCGTCACCACGTGGATCACAGGAAGGTTGCTCCAAAAACCGGGGTGAATCCAAGGAAATAAAACCGTTCTCGGCCGTCACAGCCCAGCCGAGGGAATCGCGGCACCCCAAACGTGGCATCTCCCAGTCAAATCCCATTCCCACCCCTGGAGCTCCAAAACTTTCACCCCCAATCATGTCACAGCTAAAGGTCACTCCAAAGCCTCGGGATGTTTTTCACACTCGTTTATTTTAAATTAAAGAACCTTATCCAGGGGTTTATCCGAAGGGTTAAATAGAGACCAATGTGCAGCGCAAGACTTCAAGCTTAAAAAAATATGATTTAATCTTAATTAAAAGTATTTAAGCTCAGGTTTAGCTGGGAATACAGACAGTCCCCAGTGCAGGGAGCTGGAAAAAAAAAAAAGGAGTCAGTTTGCTATGGAGAAGGGATATTCCACGCTCTGGAACTCTAAGGGGTGACATCAGCAATGGTAATTATTAAACATCCTTGAAAGACCAACTTCTGGCTGCTCTGATGGTATAAAATATAATACAAAATATAATAATTAATATAAACCCCAAATTCCTAGAAAACCATAGGTTTAAAGGAATTAAAGTGCATTTGAAGCACAAAACTCGTTATACATTCCTGCAGACACCAAGAGATTGGTAAAAGCACCTCAGACGGGCACTGAAAGATTTGGGAATATTCCGCTCATTCCAAACAAATAAGGAGAACAGAGTTTGGGATCCCTCATGAGTGTAAAGCAGCAATTCACCACCACACAACGGTTTTCCCTAATTCCAGGCCATCTCTAAGCAATCCCATTCTTAAGGATCCCGTTTTACCAGTCTTCAGTTTAGCCAGGAAAAATGAAAGCTATTCCTTATGGGAAACGAGCTGGTGGGAATGAAAGGGAATTCGGCTCCCAGGATTCTGCTTCCACGGTGCCAGGGAGGGCTTTTGGCTCCCAAGTCCCTCCTGCTGCTGGTCCAACAGTTTTGGGAGTCTCCCAGCAAAGGGAGGTTCTCCTCCTCGCCAAGTCTTTGCCAGCCACAGGAGTCTGGAATTATGGATGTTCCTCCTCTTTGACTCATTCCTGGTCCTTCTCAGTCTTCGGGAATATTCCACTGTCCATAGAATAATCATGGAATCACAATGCTTTGGGATGGAAGGTACCTGAAAGTTCATCCCAGTTCTACCCCCTGCCATGGGCGGGGACACCTCCCATTATCCCAGGTGGATCCAAACCCCATCCAACCTGACCTTGGACACTTCCAGGGATGGGGCAGCCACGGCTCCTCTGGGCATCCAAAGACAGATCCTTCCCCTAAAAGTACAGGATCCCTTCCCATCACATCCTGGTAAGAGGAAAAACTCCAGACTCCTCAAACCCCCTCCATTCCCACCTTCCCTAATTCCATCCCAACCTCCCCTGACTCATGGATCACCACCAAGAAACTCCGGAAGCAGAAGGCGATGGAGCAAAGCGTCTCCAGTCCCAAGTTTACTCCAACAAGGGAATTCCAAGTGCAATCTTCCGTGGAAAACAGCAAATCACCAGGACTTCACGGGATTCGAGGTCCCAGACGACGTCGCCCCCACTTTAAATGGATTTAGGAAACAAAACTTGTTATAAATAAAGGATAAATCCGATCCCTCGTGCTGGGAATGCTCCAAATCTACTTCATTCCGGACGTGATGTGTCTGAAGATGGAGAAATCACACTCTGTTATTCCAACATAACACGATTCCAAGCGGAAAACGCAGCTGCCCTGTGGAATAGTCACAAAATGCTTCAATATATTGAAGATTTGGTAAATTAGACTCGAAAGGGAACAGCAGAGGGGTGAGACTCCACCTAAGCCAGGGCAGGATTGGGCACTTTTCCCTAAAAAAAAAAATGTTCACGACACAAAGGATTTTGACATCTGGGCCAAGCAGCCACCTCAGCACCGATTTCTGTCTCAAATCCCATTTTTTACACCTAAAAAGACACCTTGGTGTGGCTGCACCTCCTCCTACAACACAGCGGAGGTACAGCCACCCCTGAGGATCCCACAGGAGCCTTCCCAGAATTACTGAGGGTGGAAAATCCCTCCGGACCATCGAGTCCAACCAAAGCCACCACCGACCATGTCCTTTCCTATGCAAGATATAAATAAGGCCAAATCTGTCACAATTCTGATGCTGCCCCAAACCCCACCTTTCACATCTCCACTGATCCCAAATCCACAACACTTTGGACAGGCCTGTTGACCTTCCTGTTTCAAAGTTTAAAAATATCTATTTTTCATGGGCAGATTTATAATAACTACGGATGCAGGTGAGAGAGACCAAAACTTGGGGCTTCCAAGGAGTCTTAGCCAAAAAAACCCCTTAAAATATATCAAAAGTCGGTAGAAGTTCAGTTCAGGATGGTTTTTTTTGGGGTACAAAAGAGCTAGAAAATACATTTTCTAGCTGTGTGACACTCCAAATTCTGTATTTTGTACGCTGCAGACACCTCAAGGCCATGTTCAGCTTGGATTTAATCAGAGCTTGTTAATTCAGGGAGATAATTGAGAAAGATCCACAGGGAGAGCTGATGGGATGCTCTAGGCAACAACGGGAGGGTTTTTTAATCCAGGGAATATTCAGTTTCCGGTGTTTTGGCACATCCAGGGCGGAGCCAAGGGGGAAGGACACGGAGGGTAAGGTTTGCATCGCGTTCTGATGATGTCCCACGTCCAGGTGGAAACATCTGGATTTAAAAAAACAAATGGCAGGAACCTGCTGGAATTCTCTTCCCATGGGCAAGGCAGCTTCTGCTCCAGCACGGTCAAACCTGAGTCAGTCCAAGAGAGGATTAGAAGGATCTATGGAAAAAGGGAGCTCATCACCAACTACTTGAACCACCTGAACTGGGAATCCATTGTTGTGACACCACTGGAACTGTTTTCAGTGTGGGATAAAGAGAGGATTTTCCTCGTTGGGCATCTTCAATCATCTTCATCCGATGCTGGTTCATGTTATTCCCTTTGCCTGCAGCTTGCTTTCAGTTGGACATGGAATCATGGAATGTTTTGGGTTGGAAGGGACCTTAAAGATCATCTACTCCACACCCTACCATGGGCAGGGACACCTCCCACTATCCCAGGTGTCTCCAAGCCCCATCCAACCTGGCCTGGGACACTTCCAGGGATCCAGGGGCAGCCACAGCTTCTCTGGGCAACCTGTGCCAGAGCCTCCCCACCCTCCCAGCCAGGAATTCCTTCCCAATAACCCACCCAAATCTCCGCTTTTCCACTTTGAGGCCATTCCCTGTGTCCTGTCCCTCCATGCCTTGTCTCAAGTCCCTTTCCAGCTCTCCTGGAGCCCCTTTAGGCACTGGCAGGGGCTCTGAGGTTTCCCTGGATCCTTCTCTTCTCCAGGCTGGACACCCCCAGCTCTCCCAGCCTGGCTCCAGAGGGGCTCCAGCCCTCGGAGCAGCTCCGTGGCCTCCTCTGGACTGTCTCCAGCAGCTCCAGGTCCTTCTGCTGTTGGCCCCAGGGCTGGGGCAGCTCTGCAGGTGAGGTCTCACCTGAGGAGGGCAGAGGGACAGAATTCCCCCATTCCTGCTGTGGGATCAGCCCAGCCCAGTGTGTGGAGCTTCTCATCCACCAACACCCCCAAGTCCTTCTCCCAGGGCTGCTCCCGATCATTCTCTTCACAGCCTGGATCTGCGCTGGGATTGTCCCGACCCACGTGCTCCTGCCCTCGGCCTTGTTGAGCCTCACGAGGCTTGGACGGTCCCACCTCTCCGGGCTGTCCCTCCAGAGTGTGATCCCACCAGTTTGGTGTCACCTCCACGCTTTCCAAGAGTGACTGCTCCCACTGTCCTTGTCACCGACGGGGATGTTGAAGAGCGCCGGTCCCAATCCCGATCCCTGCGGGGTCACCGGTCCCACCTGGACACGGAGCTGTTGACCACAACTGAGTGTGACCATCCAGGCCATTCCTCCTCCGCCAAGTGCTCCATCCATGAAATCCATCTCCCCAGGCCGGAGACAGCGATGCCACGTGGGACAGTGTCGATTATAAGTCCTTGTCACCACACCCCTGGAATCACCAGGAGTGCCAGGGACACCTGAGATCCCATCCAGTTCTCCCAGAATGGGACAGGGGATGGATGGGGAGACAAATCCTCAGTGTCCAGGTCATTAGTCACCCACCTGAGGGAAAGACAACTGGATTTGCAGAACAGTAGAGCTGGAATTAAGAGGAATTCTTCATTCTCTGGAATTCACGGATAAACCAGGTGGGCATTTCTTCAACAAACCTGTATTTTTGGGAATAAAACCCCCCCAAACTCTTCTGGTTCTTCTGCACCACTGTGGCGTAACCGGGGCTGGTCCCATAAGGTCTCCTGTGTCCCTGGGAGACAAACACCCAACACTTCCCAAAGGAACTGAATCCAGGCCACAGCCAAAAGAGCCAGGACAGGGAGCGGAGGCCACAGTCGGATCAGGATGCCTGGGAACACATCCCCTGCTGCAGTGCCACCAGGACGAGAACTCATAACCTTTAATCCACCTCGAAAACCTCAGAGCTAATTTGCCAACAAGTATTTTTAGTAACAACATTTGCTTCGTTTTCCCAAGCCCCCTTAAGTGAGCAACGAATTCCCATTTAAATTCATTCCACTTTCCCCAAGTGCTTTTTCCCTGTATTAACACCCATACCCCCCTCCCAGATTTGTTGCCCTGTTCAATTTTACCCATTTTTATTTTAAATCGCACTTCCTTTCCCATTTCCAAGCTGCCCATCTCCCCGGCCCTCAATGTTTCCTGGGGGGAAAAGGCTTGGGAATTTCTGTTCGTTTTT
Organism: Amblyornis subalaris; assembly: GCA_018881555.1. Taxonomy (NCBI): domain Eukaryota; kingdom Metazoa; phylum Chordata; class Aves; order Passeriformes; family Ptilonorhynchidae; genus Amblyornis; species Amblyornis subalaris. Next base: position 612,004 of record JACAXG010000151.1, on the reverse strand, counting down.
CCCTAAACACAGCCATCCCCATTTTCAGTCAGTTTTTTAATTCACAGCACAAACAGGGCCTAAAATCTCCAGGATTTTGCCAAATTACAAAAATCCCCCCCACCCCAGCCTTTCCACACATCGCTCACTTTGCAATTGAACCACATGAAATAATTATTAATGAATTATTATTTTTGACATATCAAACCTTGGGCTTTTCCAGGAAAACCCACAGCTTTCAAAACGTTTTTGATCTCCCAGTACCCACCATTTTCTCCCTTTATTTTTTTTCCTTCGAGGCTGAAACTGCGATTTCCTTCAGGGCTGAGAGCTCAGCGGGATGAATGGACGCATTTTGCGTGTCCTCCAGCCTCTGGAATATTCAGTGTTGTCACACAGACCATATTTGGAAGATGAAATTTTGGGTTCTAAATGGGCTCTTTTGTTTTAAGGCAGAGTTTGGAAGAAGGGGGGGGGGGAATGAACACATGAACATCTCACCCACCCTATGACATGATTTTAGTCCCCCACATGACATTGACATTTCACTCCACCGCTCAAGGTTTGTTTTGTTGTTTGAAACCCGCTGCAAAGTCAGAAACCGCTTTTTAACATTTAAAGAAAAAAAAAAGAAAATTAAAAAAATCAACGTGTAAAGCAACTGGGCACAGAACACACCGTTACAGTCATTGCTAGCACCATTCCCAACACATCAACACTCAAACTGGCGACCAGCATCCCCAATCCATTGTATTCCCAGGAAAACGATCAGCCCCAGAACCGGGGCGGCAGGAAAAGGTGCCGAGTACACGTTTAGGGAATAATCTGGGAAAGACACTCACCTTCATATGAGTGCATTCAATGTTACACAGAGAACACAAATGTGGGAATATTCGCGGCGACGTGGCATAGTAGTCGTTCATCATGGACGGGGTGGGCAGGCGTTTGCTCTTCTGCGAGTCCGGGAACACGGGCAGCCAGGACGCCTTCACCACCCCGAACGGGGATTTGATGGGCTCCTCGGCCTGCGACTGGAAGTGTTTGTGTCCCGCTGCGGCCCCGCTGGCGGCGCCGGGCTGGGCGCTGCCGGTCTCCCGCTGCTTGCGCTCGTGCTGGCTGATGGCGGCCAGGAGCCCCGCGGAGAAAGGCGGCGAGGTCAGCGGCGGCAGGACGTGCTGCGACACGGGCGGCTGGACCAGCGGCGGCATCACCGGGGGCAGCATGGGCTGCGGCAGCGGCGTGGGCAGCAGCGCCGGCATCATGGGCGGCAGCACCGGCGGCATGGGCGGCTGGGACACCGGCTTCACCGCCGGCAGCGCGGCGGGCGCGGCGCACAGCCCCGGCGGCACCTTGGCCGGGGGCTCGGCCGGGAAAAACGGCGGAGCGTTCGGGGCGTCGCCGGGGAAGGCCGGCATTTTCAGGAGGTCTTCCGCCGGGAACACGGGGTTGCACGGCACGCTGGGCGGCGGGACGGCCACCGGCACGCTAGGCTCCCGCTGGAAGTCTTCCCTGTTCTCGGCGCTCGGCGCTTCGGGATTGTAGACGCGCGCTTCCAGCGGCTCTTCGGGGAGCGCGTCCGGGGCGTAGGTGCGGATCTCCAGCGGATCCTCGGTGTAGCCGTACTTGCTGGCGTGGCCGTAGTCGATCACTTTGCCCTTGACGGCGGCGCCGCTCGTCTCGCCCGCCGCCTCCTCCCCCCGGCTCGGAGCGTGCAAGGCGGGCACGGAATGGCCCATCTTCCGAATGCGGATCTCCCTCAGGATCCGCGGCATGTTCTCGGGCGTCAGCTGGTCGTCGGGGTAGCGGCTGAGCTCCTCCAGGTCTTCGTTGGACAGCCCGAAACTCGCTAAAATGCTGGAGGCGCTCTCGGGCGTGTAGCGGTTCTGCGGGTTGGAATTCGGCTCCAAGACCGGCGCCGGGCCGGGCGGCTTCGGCCCGGGCGTCCCAGCGGGGCACGGGCTGTTGTCCCAGCGATTGGCGCGCGGGTCTCCCTTCTGCTCCTGGTGCAGGTTGGTCTTCTCTTTGACTTTCCTGGGATCGGCCCTGTGCAGCGTGACGCGAACGTTGATCCTCTGGGAACCCGTCCATTGGAGCGTCTCCTGTCCCGAGAATCTCTGGGGCGCTCCTTGGGGAGTTCCGGGCGCGGGTTTCCTCGGCGGCCCCGCCGCGCCTCCGGCCCCGAAGGCTGCCGGGGGCTTGGTGCCCGACGGGTTGGGTCCTCTGGGCCTCGGGGGCAAGGTTCCTCTGGGGCTAAACATTGCGTCTTTCAGCAATGCCTGACGGAACCCAGCATGGGGAGGTGCCGGACCGCCGCTGGCAGCCGAGGACAAGTGCTGGAGAGCCAAGCGGGTCTTAATTTGGGCAAGCTGAAAAGGAGGAGGGCCCAACACAAGGGGGCTGGCAAGGCCAAGGTTCAGGGAATTCACAAGTGGTGCGAAACTTTCCAAGAACAACACAAAGCTGCAAGTTAAAAGACAAGGATTAGATGGGTCATCTTTGGCATCTGCTCACAGCGGGTTCTAGGACGGTGAGAAAAACACAACCCGAGGCACACACCGGGGTTTTCACCACAGTTTAAAGGGTCTTTTTTTTTTGGGACTCAAAAATTCACAAAAACCATTTTTCTTTCACTGCATAAGATTTCTTAAATATAGAGAACAGGTAATTAAGTCAACGAGCTTTCCCCAACAAGTTCAATGCCACAGGGAACACAACCAGTGGTGACACTTGCAACAGAGTTGGTTAAAACCTGGCATTTCACTGCTTTGTGACAACAGAGTTTGGGTTTATTTACAATTAATTTTAGGAGCAATAAGGCAAAGCATGAAACCCCCTCTCCAAAGGCTGACGAGGGATGAGTTGGAAGTGAAACCATTTACGTGGAGGGCTCAAACCAGTTACAACTCGGTGGAGCTGAGCCGAGGCCGGAGCAGTTTCCAGGAGGACACTCCCATGACCACTCTCATGGGTGAAGACCAAACCCTGTAAGAATTCACAGGGCGTGACGAGGCTGGAATTCTGTGGATAGAAAATATCCAATCTCCCAGATGTTAAAAGCAAGAGCTTAAATCGAAAGGGCTTGAAACAGAGAGGTGTAAAATCGTACAGGAAGGGGAAAAAAAAAAAAATCTACACACATCAAAAAGCACCACGGCCAAGGGAAGTGGGGCTTAGTTTGGGTGAAATCACTGAGAATTCGGTCCTGTAAGGTGGGAAAAGAAGGTACAAATACAGGGAGAGTAAAATGAAACACCACAGAGTTCTGGAGATAGAATCACAGAGTGATTTGGGCTGGAAGGGACCTCAAAGCCCATCCTATTCCACCCCCCTGCCACGGGCAGGGACACCTCCCGCCAGCCCAGGTTGCTTCATCCAACCTGGCCAGGGATGGAGATTGAGACAAGAACAGTAAAACAACAGAATAGTGGCAAAGTCCTTGTGCAGCTCCTCGGGGGCCGAGCAGGGACACACAAAGTCCTGGATTTAGGGCGAGGACAAAGCAAGAGCCACAACATCAGCGTGTTCCCAGCACCATCCTCATCCCCCACCCCAACCACGGCACTGTCGGAGCAGCTACCGGGAAGAAAATCAACTCTGTGCCAGCCCAGACCAGGACAACTCCAAACTCCAGAGCCAGGAGGACCCCGGGARTTCCTCGCTTCCCCCTTGTCCGTCTGTCATCTCCTGGAGCTGGACAAGCTCTCACTCCTCTTGCAGCGACACACAAGGTTTTCCAGGAGGTTTCCTGGCAGATTCCCAGCAGTTCCTGAAGCTCCGCGCTGAATTCCTGTGGCACTGAGGTTCTTGTTTCACCAACTCTGACCCCATCACAGGGTTCTGCTTTCCAGGCTCAAGGAAGCTGACTCCAAATGGAAGTTTTCCCACGAGCAGAGGTGCCTCTCGTGTTGTCGCTGCTGAAGCTTGAGGACCACAGCTCAAGAATAAACCTTACAGGGAATGACCAAACACAAGTGCAGGAGAGGAGGATTTTCCAGCTCAACTCCTGGAGCTTGTTCCCACCTGGGTGTGAGTTCTATCAGGAATTATTCCATTTGAACCAAGTACAGACTGCTCAGGCCAAGGACGAACATTAATCCTATCAATCCAATCTCCTCTCCGTACAAACACACAGCCATACCAACCAGATTCCCACCAGGCAGCATTCCCAAAACTCTGGCCTCTCACCCAATATTCCTCCTCCCTCCAGATTAAATCAGATTTCAATGGGAACTGCATGTGAGGCCAAGTTTGTTCCAGAGGGTTTCCAAACAGAAGTGAACCAACATCCCCCGAGCAATCTCCTGCCTTTCAGTTTGGGTTTTCTCCGCAACTCCCAGCGCTGGAGGGCAAAAAAATCCTTCTGAGCCCATTCCTGTGGGAAGCAGCTGGAGAGGGAACACTATCAAAGCCACCCATCACCACAACAACTACGAATGTATCAGCAGAGCAAATTTTAAACACCACCAACCTTAATTCYATGGGTCAGGAATCTCCCAGAGGAGGCAGCAAACCAGAATTTCAACAGGATGAATCTTTACCTCTCCATTAGGCATTCCCAGGCGGTGCATCCCACATTGTCACCTGGGAGCAGGGAAGCTCCCACACCAGGATCTGGAACCACAACAGTGACCCAGCTCCCAGCTGGGGCTGCAGYGACACTGAACGAAAATCAGCTGGAATCATGGAATGGCTTGGGTTGGAAGAGACCTCAAAGCCCATCCAGTCCCACCCAGGGACACCTTCCACTATCCTAGGYTGCTCCAAGCCTCATCCAACCTGGCCTGGGACACTTCCAAGGATGGCGCAGCCACAGCTTCTCTGGGAATTCCATGCCAGGGCCTCACCACCCTCACAGCCAAGAAGTTCTTCCCAATATCCCATCTAAATCTCCACTTTTCCCGTTTGAAGCCATTCCCTGTGTCCTGTCCCTCCATCCCTTGTCCCAGGTCCCTTTCCAGCTCTCCTGGAGCCCGTTTAGGCACTGGAAGGGGCTCTGAGGTCTCCCTGGAGCCTTCTCTTCTCCAGATGAACATCCCCAGCTCTCCCAGCCTGGCTCCAGAGCRGCTCCAGCCCYCGGAGCAGCTCCGTGGCCTCCTCTGAACCTTCTCCCAAGACCACTGTGCTTACCTSACCCCTGGGAAAGGCAATCCCTGAAACTTCAGAGTCCAACAGAAAAGCCAACACACCACCTTTGTTTTCCCTTCAGCTTCATCCCTCCATTTTGCCAGGCTTCCCGATACAGATGGATAAAGGAAAAGTTCTGGCTACCTGCTTACACTGGAGAGCCTCACCGGCTGCATTTCCTCATGGAATCATGGAATGGTTTGCATTGGGAGGGACCTTAAAGCCCATCCAGTTCCAACCCCTGCCATGGGCAGGGACACCTTCCACTATCCCGGGTTGCTCCAAGCCCCRTCCAACCTGGCCTTAAAGGAATCCGAAAGGAAGMAGCAGGGAGGTGGTGTGGATGGAGGGATGGATGACAGCAACTGCTGAGATGTTCCAGGGAACAAAAATTCCTTCTCCCAATGCCCACCTGGGTTGGGAGCAGCACCCCCAGCAGCCTGTTCCCTCTGTGCCCCAGGGGCAGCAAGAAAAACCCTGTGATTTTAGCAATAAATGTGATTTTTTGCAATAACCAACTGTGATTTTAGCAATAAATAACTGTGATTTTAAACTCTCCCTGGCTGTTTGCAGTGCCTGTGCAAGGTGCTGGAACAGGTACGGGATGAGAGCCAGAGATCCAGAGCAGGAATTGCAGCACGGAGAAAAAGGACAACCAAACCCTGACCCGCAMCACCACAGAATCCCAGGATCAYTGACGTTGGAAAAGCCCTCCAAGAGCATCAAGTCCGAGCTGAGCCCRATCCCCACCTTGGCACTGAGTGCCACATCCAGGTGTTCCTTGGATACTTGYRGGKATGGGGACTCCRAACCTCCCTGGGCAGTTCCTGACMACCTTGTCCTAAGAAATTCCTCCTGATGTCCAACCTGACCTTYCCCTGGCACAGCTTGAGGCCGTTCCCTCWCCTCCTGTCCCTTGTTCCCTGGGCTAAGATCCCACATCCCCCCTGGCTGCTCCCTCCTGGGAGTTGTGGAGAGCCAGCAGGTTCCCCCTGAGCCTCCTTTTCTCCAGGCTGAGCCCCCCCAGCTCCCCCTGGTGCTCCAGACCCTTCCCCAGCTCCGTTCTCTTCCCTGGACACACTCCAGCCCCTCAAGGTCTTTCCTGCAGGATCCAAAACTGTCTCCAAGCTCTGTGTTGGAAGTCAGAAGGAATGATCCCAACACCTTGGAGCTGCCAGTACCCATGGCCACCAAAGCCTTCAAGTGACCACAACACAGCAATTCAAAATATCCACCCTGGGGGGCAGTTCCAGGCTGACCATAGGACCTCAGGATAAGGTGGAAGTGGATTTCTCCAGTTACAAGGAAAGTTTGTCCAGAGGGAAAGTCTGGCGAGTCACTGGAAGGAGAATTTCCTKATTTGCCTCTATAAATAGCATGGAATTTTCTGGCTCTGTGCYAGTCACAGAGCAGAGAAATAAAGATGGCACCGCGGCCCCGCCATGACTGGGAAAGCTGCTGTGCCTTTCCCAACAGCTCTTCCAGGACTGACCATATCCACGTCCACTCCCAAGAGCTGGATCTCCTTTGGAAGTCCTCTGATCTTCCTCGGTTTGATGGCAAAGCCACCCTTTGGAAGGGGCTGGATTCTCCTCCTCCTTCCCGGGCTGCCCAGGATGTCGTCGGTGTCCGGTGCGTCCCGTGGTCCCTTCCTCTGGATCCCCTGCTCCTGGTYGGAGCATTCCTCATCCCACTCCTGCCACAGCAGCCCAGATGTTCYGTCACCAAGATCACGACGTGGCAAGGCATTCCCAAACCCTTCTCCTGCATCTGGGAATTCCTCACAGCGACTCATCCACCTGGATGGCCCTGGCATCACCTGGATCTGTGGAAACCTGGGAATGCCACCTCCAGACTTCCCTCAGGAGCCAGGCAAGGTGCTCCCCTTGCCACCACCCTCGAGGGGACACCCCACCTTCAGCAGGAGCTCCTCGAGTCTCTGGGTTATCCACGGTGTCCATCCATATTATTCCTTGATCCAGCTCCTCCAGCACAGCACAACAGATCCAGGGCAGCCCTCCTCCAGGTGGTCTGACATTCCAGCAGGATCACCTGCCCGCTCAGGCGAAAATTCCCAGGATATCAGAGGTGAAAGCGGCTCCAGGCACCTGCCCAAATCCTCCCACACCGGTGCCACCCAGGAGCTGGCTGCCCCTGGGCACATTCCTGCTGCCAGCTGCAGATCCAGCAGGACCTAAACCTGGATCAGGATTCAAAGAGGCAAGACCAAGCCCAGGCTCCCAGCACACACCMCTGGGAATGTTCTGGTTACACCAGGACACACGAGGGGCCAGGATCTGTCCCGGAGGAGCAGGAAGGCAGAATGGGACATTCCCCAGGGAATGCTCCTGGAGCACCTGCATGACAGGAAGAGAGGCAAAATCCCAGCCTGGTATCCGGGGTTTCCCAGGAAAAAGAAAACAGCAAAGGCTGAGCTGGAAATGCAAAGCCTGAACGAGGCAGCTGGACACGGATCCCAAAAAAGGAAGCACTTRAGAAGAAAATTCCTGGGATAAGATAAAGACCACATGGCAGGGGAAGGGAAGGGAAGGGAGACAAAACCCAGGCAAAGTTACTCCTCACCACCTCCTGCTCCACACAAGACCCATCCTGGAAGCCAAACTCCCCTTTTTATCCCTCCTCTATCCCGGTTTTACTGTGGAAAAGGACACTGCAGGTATGGAATATCCCTCTAGCCACTCCAAGCCTCCTTCCCAGCCCAGGGAAAGCCCAGCCTTGGCCAAACTCTGCTCAGCACAGCCACAAATCCCAAACAAAGCTCCCAGGAAGAGTAAACTCCATCCCTGCACGAGCAGATCAACATCAGCCACGGAATTCACCGGAATATTCCCCAAAATCTGTCCCATCCCAGCCTCCACCGGGTTTGAGGCAGCAGGGTTATATCCAGACACACCAAAATAAAATTAGGACAAGTCTTCCAGCAAGGAATTCTTCAAGCAGGACAAAAATCGGGCATTTTAGCATCATGAATCTACCAGCCTTCCTCAAATTTCACTTTTCCACATCCAATTTAGGAGCAGCACAAACCCTACACAGTTTGATAAATAAATTTATACACCAGCAACAGGTCCCTGAAACCATCAGAGACAGAGCAAACACTGACACTTCCACCTAAAATTCCCTTTAAAAAGCCRAAATTCCACGGAGAATATTTAACTTGATGGCAAAGAAATAGGAAAATGCGTTTTATTTACCTTCAAATGGGAAACACAAATGGAAAACAAAGTTCTCAGTGCTGCTCCTCACACCCAGATGTGCTCCTTGCCTGGCAGCAAAGAAACCCCAACTCCAAGGTATTTGGGGAAGAAAAGGAGGGAAGAGAAGGAATCCAGCAGGTTTTGTAAGCCCTTGGAAAACCCCACCCTTGGATAAACATCTTCAGTTCCATCAGAATTTGGGGAAGAGGAGGCTGGGCTGGTCCCTTCCATCCCACACCCCGGAGCCAGAGGGATCACAGAGTTCTGGCAGATTGAAATCAGGGAAAAAAAAAAAAAAAATTCAAGATACTCCTTGTCCTTGGAGAGTGTCTTGTCCCAGGGAAAATAATGACCTCATGTCATATCCACCCTCTCCAAATCCTGATTTAATGCTTTAGATGTCCAGGGAAGGATCCCACACCAGAGACAAGAGCAAAACCCAAACCAACAACATCAGTTCYGGGCTGGGATGAGATTTTGGGGGGAGTCGGTTTGGGTTTTGGAACAACAACAACAACAACAAAAAAAGCACAATAGATTTTAGRTAAATAGTCTTAGAAATAATCCTATAAAAAGAAATTTAAAAAAAATAAAGTAACAACCCATATTAAATTTCTGGTTTAAAATAACAATAAAAATACTGAAGCAGCACGCGCCTAAATTGCAAAAGAAAAAAAGGTTAAASCCCCCAATAGAGGAGGTTCCTGCAAACCACGTGATGCTACAGAGCTACAATACTTTGGCCTTGGGTGAAAAATCACTTTTCTTTGGGTATTTTGCCCGATTTAGCTCAATTATTCCCGTTTGTAGGTGAAAAAAGAGGGAAGAGCCGTGTTTTTAACCCCATACCACGAGTATGAGGTGCCCGAGGACACATCCAGGTCCTGAGCTGGAAACTCAACCCGAGGGAGGTATTGCTCCACTTACGGCCAATTTAAACCCAAAATGAAATTCCCAACACTGGATCCCACTGTTTTAACGTAAAACGCTTAATTTATGGATTTAAAGGTCTGATAACGGACTAAAATAAGGCTCTGAGTGTTAACTGATGTGCAGGGGGATGGAGGGAGCCAGAGTGTTTCCCTCGCTTAAAAACGCGTAAAACCGAGATTTGAATTTTAAAAAAAAAACAGATTTAAATCCGTGCCGGGTACAAAAAGTGGTGAATCCGTTCTGGGGCCGCCGTTGCGCTGCAGGTCGGTGGTTATGGGGCGGCTTTATCCGTGTGCCGGAGAAAAAAGGATAAAGGATTAATGGTAAAGGATAAGGGATGAGAGATGAGAGATAAGAAATAAAGCATAACGGATAAAAGAGAAAGGATAAACACCCACAGCCCGCGGTTCCCCATGAGGGCCCCTCGCCCCCCCCCCCCCCCCCCCCCCCCCATTACGCGCGTCCCCTCAGCCCCCGCCGCTCCGGGGGGCGGCCACCGCCCGCCGCCCGCCTCCTACCTCCACCGGGGCGCAGCCGCCGCTCTCCCCGCGTCCCCCACGGGCGGGACGAACCGGGAGCGCCGGGAAAACCCCCCCAAAAAACACCGGGAAGAGCGCCGGGAGCGGCACGCGGAGGRACACGGCGCGCACTGCGCACCGCGGATGCGCGGATGGAACGCAGGGTCAAAGCCCGCGGCCTGCGCGCGGCGCTCGGCCGGGCTTCAAACGGCAGCGCTGCGCATGCGCGCCGTGCGCAAAGGGGCGGGGCCCGGCCCGGCCGCGGGGCATGCTGGGATCGCCCCCTATATAAGGGCGGCGGCGGCGCGCGGCCCCTCAGAGCGGCGGTGGTTGTTAGGGCGTTATGACGTTGCTTTAACGTTCGTTACAGCTATTTTTATCCTTGTTGTGATTATTTCTATAATTCTTAAAGCCTGTTTTATCCTCAGTCATTCCTCCTGCTGCTCCTGGTTCCCTCATTCTCCTCCCTGAGCCTTCGCGCAGCCCTTCTGCCGGCACTGAGCTGCCCCTGGAAACGTGAGGGACTGGGAGCTGTTTTCCAGCCTTCCCTCAGCAACACCGGGAGCTTCAGGAATGCTCCTCTCCTGCCCYGCTGGACACGTGGACTCACTCAGAGTTCATCTTCGAGGTGGCCTGGGCTGGATGGAGGGACAGTGGCAGTCCCAGTTATTCCAGGGAAAACCAGCGTGAGGCGCCTGAGGCGCTGACTCACAGGGCTTTGTCCACGATGATGCTTGGGATGAACCTGCCTATCCTTGGGAGTGTCCAAGGCCAAGTTGGACAGGGCTTGGAGCAACCTGGGGCAGTCGGAGGTGTCCCTGCCCGTGGCAGGGGGTGGAATGGGTGGGATTTAAGGTCTCTTCCAGCCCAAATCATCCTGGGAATCTGGAGCCAGGCTGGGAGAGCTGGGAATGTCCAGCCTGGAAAACAAAAGGATCCAGGGAGACCTCAGAGCCCCTTCCAGAGCCTAAAGGGGCTCCAGGAGAGCTGGAGAAGGACTTCGGACAAGGCATGGAGGGACAGGACACAGGGAATGGCTTCCCACTGGGAAAGGGGAGATTGGGGTGGGATATTGGGAAGGAATTCCTGGCTGGGAGGGTGGTGGGACCCTGCCATGGAATTCCCAGAGAAGTTGTGGCTGCCCCTGGATCCCTGGAAGCATCCAAGGCCAAGTTGGGCAGGGTTTGGATCCACCTGGGATAGCGGGAGGTGTCCCTGCCCATGGCAGGGTGTGCAACTGGGTAGGATTTAAGGTCCCTTCCACCCCTAACCAGTGGGATTTGCTTTGGAGCAGCAGCAGGAATACCTGGTACCTCCAATGGGCTCATTTCCCTGGGGGTACAGCGAGTCATTGTCCCCAAATCCAGGCTCGTGTTCTGACCCACAAAACACCTTTGGAATTCCAGGCTCCCAGGAGACAGAAAACACCTTTAAATCTGCCATGTTACTTCCTTAAAATTCCAAAAGCAGGAGCCAAACCCAGCAATGGAGCCAGGCAGGAACCCGGAGTGGCCGCAGTAGGGATGGAACCAGCCCTGCCCCATCCCACACCATTTCCTGGGAATGTGGAGCAGATTTTGGAGCTGCTGGAAGGCCGGCAGACACCAGGCACACCCTCAGCTGGATTTTGGGCAGCCTGGGCGATCCCGCAGACAAATCCAGCCAAAGTGACTCACTGGGACTGGATTTTCCCGAAAAAGCTGGGCTGACCCGGGAATGGGTTGTTGGGTTTCGTCTTCAAACTTGTTTTGGTTCCTCCCTGTGGTTGTCACATCTTGGAAACTCAAAAAAGCTTTAAGATTCCCACTTATTCCTGGCTTTTGGAGCCTGCTTAGAGCCATCCTGCAACCCATAGACAACAAATTCCTCACTCCCTCCACAGCAGGGGGAAGGAGGGATCGTTGTGGAGTGGGAAGCTGTATTCCCTAAATTTCTGACTCCAGTTTACAGCTGAATTACATGGATTGAGGCTGTTTTGCCATTTCCGGGCCAGCCTGAAGATCCTTCCTGAAAAGGTGTTGAGAGGGAAAATCCATTGTAAACCCAAAGCCAGGAGCAGCTTTTGGGGTGAGACCGAGAGAACTCTGGAAAAAATGGAATAATTTAAGCACGGAGCCCTTTGGGAATGTAAATATTTAGGCTGCTTATGCAACCTGATGTGTTCCAGGTCTCCTGGTGTCCCTACACAATCCCTGGGACACTGGGAATGGGGTTGGGCTCCTGGAGAACCAGACTTTGCCTCATTTGTTGCAAAAGAATGGGATTAAAAGTCCTGTTGTTTCACAAGGTCCTAACCTTGCTCCCATGAAGAAATCCTGGATCCAGGTGGGAAGTCAATGCTGAAGGCACAAAGCTGCGCTTGGCAAGGGCAATTCCTGAGGATCCATGTCCGGGAAATGCTCCTGGAATTGCTTTTGGTCACTTTAACCCTAAATTAGACTTTAAGGACTTATTYTAAATACTTAAAGCACAAAGGATGAACACAAGGAATCTCTCTCTTTTAGGGATGCTGAGTGATCCCAAAGTGCCTTTACCCCTCCTGGACACGCTGGGTCAAAATAAGATCCCAAAAAAGCTGGACAGGTGAGCAAATCCCAAACCTGCTGCTGGAACAGCTCCAGGAAATGCCTGAGGGCTCAGAGCATCTCCAGGCCTGAAGTTCCCCCTAAATCCCACTCTTATCCCATGAGGATTTTGGGAGGGTAGGGAGAAGACTCTTGGGGTGCAGCCAGAAGGAGAGAAGAGGTGATTTTTTGGGATCTGGGATCCACTTTGGGGTGGTTGCCAAACCTCCAGGCCAAGCCAGCCAAAGCTGAGGATTGGGATGTGGGTTCATGGATTTGGGATGGGGCTGGTGCAGCTCCTGCCCCCTGAAGTGAGGGGTTTGGGATTACCCTGTAGGTGTCACATCCCAAAAAAGGGGTGAGAGCCAGGGTTTGGAGTGGAGTGGGAGGAGAGCCCAAACACGAGGCCCCTCTGCAGCTTTTCTGGAGCAGAAAATCCATATTTTGCCCTCTCTCCCATCTCCTGCTGCCTTTGGGATGCTGAAGCTCCAAAAAATCCCTGACAGGAGGGGGCAGCCAGGGGGGGTCGGGCTCTGCTCCCAGGGAACAAGGGACAGGATGAGAGGGAACGGCCTCAAGTTGCTCCAGCAAAGTTTCAGGCTGGATATTGGGAAAATCCCTCCTGGAAAGGGCTGTCCAGCCCTGGCACAGCTTTGAGCAGGGCTGGAGCCCCCATCCCTGGGGGGATTTAACATTCATGTGGATGTGGCACTTGGGGACATGTGGTGGCCCTGGGATAATGGTGGCACTCGATGCTCCGGAGGGCCCTCGGCAGCTGCTGTCCCCAATTAACTCATTAACTCATCAGCAGGGCTGCGGTGGCTCCGGGGCAGCCCCGGGGGTCGCTGCGCTGTCGCCGTTGTCCCCCCGGGGTGTGACAGCCCCAGGCTGCAGATGGGGCCGCCRACCCCGGGGGGGACCGCAGGGGGCTGGCGCTGCGTGACAGCGGCGCCGGGGCGGGGACACAGCCCGGCCCTGGCCCCTGACAGCCCCCGGGCTGGGCGGGGACGGGGATGGAGCCCCAGCTGCGGCACTGGGAGCGCTGGGAGCCACGGCACTGGGAGGACTGGGAAGGAATGTGGCGCTGGGAGCCTCATATTGGGGCTGGAACAGGGGACACCCAACCCCGTGTCCCTGTTGGGGACAGAGCAGGGGACATCCAGCCCCATGTTCCTATTAGGGTTAGAGCAGGGGAGATCCGGCCCCATGTTCCTATTAGGGATAGGGCAGGGGACATCCAGCCCCATGTTCCTATTAGGGATAGGGCAGGGGACATCCAGCCCCACTATTAGGGTTAGAGCACGGGAGATCCGGCCCCATGTCCCTGTTGGGGACAGGGCAGGGGACATTCAGCCCCGTGCCCCAGTTGGGGACAGGGCAGGGGACATCCAGCCCTATGTCCATACTGGGCAAAGAGCAGGGGGCATCCAGCCCCAAGTTCCTATTAGGGACAGGGCAGGGGACATCCAGCCCCGTGTCTCTGTTGGGGACAGTGTAGGGGACACCCAGCCCTGTGTCCATACTGGGGACAGAGCAGGGGACATCCAGCCCCGTGTCCGTGTTGGGGACAGAGCAGGGGACATCCAGCCCCGTGTCCCTGTTGGGGACAGAGCAGGGGACATCCAGCCCCGTGTCCCTGTTGGGGACAGAGCAGGGGACATCCAGCCCCGTGTCCCTGTTGGGGACAGGACTACGTGTGGTGCCACGTGAGTCCGTGTTTGGCATTCCCTGGGGCCAGGCCGGTCTGTGACCGAGTGTTGGTGACATTCCTGGACTAACTCTGTGGCCTTCGGTGACCTTGTGGGCCTGTCCTGGCCTGTTACGGTCCCGTCCCACCCCCCARACCCAGGATGGATTCGGGACACAGCCGTGACCATCCCCTGGGCCATTCTGGGGTCTCTCACACCCGCAAATCCCCCAAACCCTGCAGAACATCTCCCGTCACCCAGGACAAACGTCCCCACACTCTGGGGACCTCCCGTGCCACCTCTCCAGGGCCACTGCAGAGCCAACAGCACCCCCAGACCGCCCCCAGCACCCCCCAAACCCCGGGCCACCATCCCCTCGTCCCCCCAGCCTTTCCCGGGATCAGCCCCTTTGGCCACGGGCTATTTTTGTCCCGTCTGGTGACACAACGCTGTCCCCGGCCATACAAGGAGCCGTCAGCCACCCCGGGGGAGGTCGTTTGTCCCCGAGGAGCCGCGTTCCGGGTGGCCCGAGGGGACGGCGGTGACCCGGGACGTGGGATTGTCACCTCCCCGGGGCCATCTGCTCGTCTTACAGCCCCGGCCGGGGCGCTGGGGACACCTTGTCGTGTTTGTCCCCTGCTGTCCGCCCCTTGTTTGTGGGACTCGTCCTGGATTAGCACCTGGTGAGGAGCAGCTTCCCGACGGATGAGGGCACGGGGATGGAAATAGCTCGTGGCTCCGGCCCTTGAGGGACAGTGGTGGCCCTGGGGCTCGTGCCACCCTCTAAGTGGTGGCCTGAGGGACAAGGGGGGGGGCTCTGCCCTCCATCCAACCCCCCCGAGTTCCCCCAGCCCAGCCCAGCCCACTGGGTTTGGCTCCGTAGGGAATCTCCCCATCCCTCAGGAATGCTGGGACATGCCCAGATGGACACGCTGGACACCAGAGACCCCCAGGGTCATCTCACCCCAAACTGGGGGGTCTGAGCGTTGCAGGACCCCCGCACTTAGGGGGGGAAAACCTAAAGGCTCGGGGGGTCCCTGACCCACGCAGCATCCCTGGGTGACCCCAAACTGCCCATGGAGCCTCCAGGGACCCCCCCAGCACACGGACACCCCCAAAGCTGCTCCCCACCCCAAAAAAATCCCAACCCGGAGCGGGGAAGGGGTTTGGGGTCACGCCGAGGGGTGTGGGGAGATTTTAACTCCCCCCTTCTGCCGTAGGGGTTCCCACGGGGGTGCCCCCCCATCCCCTGGGCACCTTCCTGCCAGAGCCCCCCGCGTTGAGGCGGGACCCCCATCCCGCTGTGGGGGCGAGGGGCGGCATCTCCCCCCAGGCTCCAAAATTCGGGATCCGGATGGAGCACTGGGGGCTGGGAAAGGCTCAACCCCCYTCCCCAAAAACACCCGGAGGGGGGACCTGGGGACCCCGGGAGCGCGGCACTCACCGTCCGAGGGGGTCGGGGGGCAGCGGGCCGGGGGCCGGCGGGGGCCGGGAGGGACCCCGGTGTCGGGGGGGCGCGGAGCCGCCGCCGCCGCCCGCCGGCATCGCGGGGGTCGGGGCGCGGGTGCGCCCGGCACGGCCCCGCTCGGGGCTGGCGACCGGCCCGGGAGCGGGATCGGGATCGGGATCGTCACCGCCGGGGGCGGTGCTGGGGGAGTCGGGGGGGCTCCGGACACGGGGTGCGGGGATGGGACCCACCCGGGGGTCTCCCCGTTGTGGGGGTTCAGGGTCGGGTCTCCCCCCGCCCCCCCCGGTGCCACCAAGACGGGGGTGCGGGGATGGGGCTCCCCCGCGGCTCTCCCCGTTCTGGGGTTCAGGGCCGGGTGTTCCCACCTCGAGGCGGCCCCAAAACTGGGGGTGCAGGGCTGGCCCCATCCCCCCGCCCAGTGCTGCCCCTAATCCGGGGGTGTGGGGCTGGGTGGTCCCCGACGTGGCCCCAAAATTGGGGGTGCAACTCGGGTCACCCCACCCCACGTGTCCCCAACACTGGGGTGCGGCTCTCAGTCCTCCACCCGGGGCTCCCCCCACTCTGGGGGTGCAGAGCAGGGAGCCCCCCCTGTAACCCCAACATGAGGATGCAGAACCGGGTCCCCCCCGGTACCCCCAATTTGGGGGTGCAGAACCAGAGCCGGGTCCCGGCCGGTGCTCCCCCCACTCTTTTGGGGGTGCAAAGCCTGGTGTCCCCCCGCAGTGTCCCCAACACGGGGGTTCAGATCTCGGTGCCCCCCCCAAAATCAGGTTTGGCCTCCCCCCAAAAGCCACGCGCCAGCCACGTGACCGCCCCCGCCCCCTCCGTGTGTTTACATGAATCCGCCAATCAGMGCCCCTCTACCAGCGCTCCGGCGCGGCGGGACGGGAGGCTTGTGACGCCTCTCCCCATTGGTCCAGACGCCTGTCAATCATCCCCGGGCCGCGGGGGCGGAGCGCTGTGGGTTATTTACATCGCGCGTGGCCCCGCCCCGCCCGCCGCGGCCCCGCCCCCGCGCTCTGCCCGTCTGCCCCACGTGGGGGACTCGTGCGCTCAGCCAATGGGAGCCGCCGGGGTCAGCCAATCAGGAGCGCCGCTGGGTGGGCGGGACTAGCGGCGTGATTGACAGCGGAGCSATCCAATAGCTGCGCGCTCTCTCCGCATTCCGTCCAATCAGAGCGCGGAGGGGCGKGGCCAAGTGGAGGGACTGGCCAATAGGATGGGTGGGCGCGTCCCCGACGGGAGGGGCGGGGCTCGGCGGCGGCGGTGGCGGCGGAGGGCGCGGAGCGGCACCGGCCGGGCCCGAGGTACCGCGGGGGGGCCACRGGGGCGACACAGGGGACACCAACCGAGGTATCTGTGGGAAAACGGGGGGGAACAGACGCGACACCGGACCGAGATACCGGGCGGGACACGCGGGCACCGGCCCGAGCGGTGCACCGGGGGATAACGGGGGGCACCGGCCCGACGTACCGGCGAGGTCACGGGGGCTCTGGGGCCAGCGCGCCCCGCTGCTTCCAGCAGGCTCCGGTACCCCGTGGGCTCCGGGGTGRGGGCTGAGGCCGGCGGGGCTCCGGGAGGCGCAGGCCCGGCCCGGTTGGCGCTGGAGGCCGGGAGGGTGCGGAGCGTTCCCGGGATACGGCGCTGGCTCGGCCGCGTGTCCCGGTGTCCCGGCGGAGCGGCCGCTCGGGCCGCTGGGGCCGTGCCAGGCTCCGCTCGGGCTCCGTGCCCGCCCCGCGCCTCGGCCCGCCCCGGCCCCCGGCACCCTCGGGATCGGGATCCCGGCACGTTCCCCGCGCTCCCGAAACGTTCCCGGGCTCCCAAACATTCCCCAAGTCCCCTCCGGGTGTCCCCAAGACCCCCCAGGAGAGGAGGCCGTGGACCCGTCCCTGCTGACCCCAAGCGGGGAGGGGACACGGGGACATCGCGTTCTCCATCCTGTTCGCATTCCCACGGCAGCATTCCCGCTCCATATGGGACAGGCAGCGCTCCCGCACCCTCCAGAGATCCATTTCCCCATGGATCCCCCCAGGCTGTGGCACAGGGGGGATTTGGGGGGCCGGGATGCCTCCTCCAGCCGGGATTTGTGGGGCCRGGGTTGGGATTGGGATTGGCACAGCCCCGTGCCCGTGGGATATTTTCCATGCTGGCTCATCGGGTTCCAGCRGGAACACCTGGCCAGGTGGGGAAACCTGTCTGTGACTTCACTCCGGGGTGCAGCCGCTCGGGATCCGCGTCCCTCCGGGATCCCAGGATGCGGGAAAGGCCGGGCGAGGCCTCCGTGGTGTGTTTGGGGCTGAACAGCTCCAGGCAAAAATGTGGGGTTGGAGTATTATCCTGGAAATATCCGAGTTTTGCTTCGGTGTGAGGTTTTCCCCTCTGAATTCCTCACGGGTGACAAGTGGAGGGGATGGGATTTTTCCAGGTGTGTGAGTCCTTGCAGGATTGAGGCAGGGAAAAAACACCATCCCTGTGCAGGGGGATGTGTCCAGGGACACCTTCCACTGTCCCAGGTGGATCCAAGCCTTGTCCAGCCCGGCCTTGGACACTTCCAGGGATCCAGGGGCAGCCACAGCTTCTCTGGGAGCTCCATCCCAGCCCCTCCCCACCCTCACAGCCAGAAATTCCTTCCCAATATCCCACCCCAGTCTCCCCTTTTCCAATGGGAAGCCATTCCCTGTGTCCTGTCCCTCCRYGCTTTGTCCCAAGTCCCTCTCCAGCTCTCCTGGAGCCCCTTTAGGYTCTGGAAGGGGCTCTGAGGATTCCCTGGATCTTTCCCTTCTCCAGGTGAACATTCCCRGCATTCCCAGCCTGGCTCCGGAGCAGAGGGGCTGCAGCCCTTGTGGCTTCCTCTGGACTTGCTCCAGCAGCTCCATGGAGCAGGAAGGTTTAACCATTTAGGAATTTCTTCCCGATATCCAACCCGATCCAGGGCTCCGACCCAATCCTGTCACTCCAGGTCCTTGTAGCTGGGGACGGACTCTTCCCACGAAGTTTGTTTTCCCACGGAATGATGAGCCCAGGCCCTCAGGGCTCACCCCAGGTCACCAATTCCCTCTGGGATGGGCTGGGATGGTCCCTGCGCTGTCATCRCTCCGCCCGGGACAATTCCATCCAGGCCGGGGCTGTCAGCGCTGGAATCTCRGGAGCTGCCAGGCTCCTGCCGGCCRCGTTCCCTATCCCGCTCCCCTCCCGCGGTTCCAGTGGGATTTGGGGTCAGGAACACCCCCTGGAGCTGTGACCCCCCTGCCACAGCCAGGCCGAGGTGTGGGAGCTGCCAAAACACGGGATAAATCGTGGAATTGTGGAACGGTTCGGGTGGGAAAAGCCCTCCAGGGTGATGAAATCCAACCTGTGCTTCCCTTCCCATCCGAAACCAGAGGGAATGTGGGTCGGGAAGGTGCGTCCGAGCGGGGCCTCCGGCACAAACAGGGATAAAGCTGGCACCGGGATCCGGGTGGAATCGCCAGGCTGCTGCCCGGGAATTGCACCGCTGGCTCTTTCTGCTCTCCGTGCCCGGGCAGGGAATGCTGTCCCTGCTCCCTGGATGGCCACGGGAAGAGCATCTCCCGGCTCCGTTCCTTGAAAGAAGCCCGGGAGAGGGGCTTTTCCAAGGGCCTGGAGTGACGGGACACGGGGAACGGCTTCCCACTGCTGGAGGGCAGGGGTAGATGGGATATTGGGAAGGAATTCCTGGCTCTGAGGGTGGTGAGGCCCAGGCCAGGATTCCCGGAGAAGCTGTGGATCCTGGAGAGCCGGGTGAGCCGTCGGGAGCGGGACGTGTCACGTCGGAGCCTTGGAAGCAGCTCCAGGAGGAGCCGTTGGGGCTGGATTTGGAACGAGGTTTCCCGAGCATTCCTCGGAGAGCCGGCTCGGCAGTCGGAGGTTTCCGGGAGGATCCGGCGGAGCTTCGGTCTGTGCCTGGGATTTGTTGTGGTGGATGGGGATTAAAATAGTGCAGGATGAGATTATCCCCCGGATCCGGGATGGAAATAGGCCGCCGTTCCTCGGCAACTGGGAGAGCTGGGAATGGAAATTCCACATCTGCAAGCGGGGAACCGTCACCCCCAGGAGCATCCGGAGTGTCCTGGGAGACTTCAGGGAGCAGGGGGTGACTCCCGAGCTCGGCTGAGGGAATAAAAACCTCGGGAATAAACCTGAAGCGCCGGTAAAATGGGAAGGAAAAGCCTGGAGGGGGGGAAAAAAAAAAAACCTTGGAAGAGTCAGGGAGGTGCCGGTGGAGCGTGGGCTGGGAGCGTGGCGAGGCGGAAAAGCCGGACCTGGCGAGGCCGTTCCCGGGGAGGGAGCAGGGAATGCTCCGGGCCGGGAGCAGGGAATGTCGCCAGGGCCGGGCAGCGCTCGCAGCCGTTGGAAAAATCCACGTGGACGGGAGATAAGGAAGAGAATTGGGGAGTCTGGAGAGCAGGGACTTTTTGTGGGAAGGGAGGTTAGAGGCCRGGTAATCGGGATCTCCTGGAAGGAGCCAGGGCGTTGGGAAGGACCGGACCTGCGGAGCTCGAGCTGGGATGGGAGAATCCATCCCTTGGGAAATGATGCAGCCCTTGGGAAATGAGCCTGGCCAGGCACTTTTCCTGAATTGCTGGAGCTGAGAGGTGGCCTGGGAAGTGTCCGGGCCTCTCCTGCCCTCCATGGAATCCTGGAATTTCAGTGGGAAGGGGCTTAAATCCCATCCAGTGCCACCACATCCATGGGCAGGGACACCTCCCGCTATCCCGGGTGGATTCAAGCCCTGTCCAACCCGGCCTTGGACACTTCCAGGGATCCAGGGGCAGCCACAGCTTCTCTGGGAATTCCATCCCAGCCTCTCACCACCCTCCCAGCCGGGAATTCCTTCCCAATATCCCACCCCAATCTCCCCTTTCCCAGTGGGAAGCCATTCCCTGTGTCCTGTCCCTCCRKGCCTTGTYCCAAGTCCCTCTCCAGCTCTCCTGGAGCCCCTTTAGGCCCYGGAAGGGGCTCCGAGCTCTCCCTGGATCCTTCCCTTCTCCAGGCAGAGGAGGTGAGCTCCCATCATCCCAATACCCAAAACAGYGGGCAGAAAACATGGAATTCTCCTGATGGCGCTCTCCAAGTGGGAATTTGGGTGTTTTTCACCCCAAAGTGCAACAACTCCGACACGGAGCTGCCCTTCCCTCCTTTCCCGCGGCGCTCCGGAGCCCTTGGAGGGCGGCGGGGAAGGAGAGGAGCCGGGAAAACGCTCGGAGAAGGGCTCGGGGTGGTTTTTTTCCCAAATCCTGGGTGAGTTTTCCTGCACACGCGACCATTCCCGGAGCTATTTATAGCGCTGGGAGCCCCGGCCCGCCGGCCGCTCCGGCACGGATCCCGGGAACGCATCCCGGGAACGCTGCCCCGGCCTGGCCTGGGCTCCGGGAGTGGGAGCGGGACCATCTGTGCCTGCCCGGAGCCAAGGCACAGCTGGGCTCCCTTCTCCCGGATTCCCAGGTCCCTTCTCCTGGATTCCCGTTCCCAGTGTTCCCTTCTATATTCCCATCTCCCTTCTCTAGTGCTCCCTTCTCCTGGATTCCCTTTGCAGTATTCCCTTCTCCTGTATTCCTGTCTC
>JACAXG010000151.1:573569-590650 GCA_018881555.1 Amblyornis subalaris | reverse complement strand
TCTCCCTTCTCCTGTATTCCCTTCTCCTGTATTCCCATCTCCCTTCCCCTGTATTCCCTTCTGTATTCCCATCTCCCTTCCCCTGTATTCCCTTCTGTATTCCCATCTCCCTTCCCCTGTATTCCCACCTCCTGTGTTCCCTTTGCATTATTCCCTTCTCCTGCATCCCCTTCTCCTGGGTTCCTTCTGTATTCCCTTTTCCCGTTCCCATCTCCTGTATTCCCTGCGTTGCTTCTCCTGTGCTCCTTCTCCTGTGTCCCTGTCTCCCGCATTCCCTGTGTTCCTGGGCTATCCCTCTCCAGCTGAACCCTCCCTGCCCTGGGCTGATCCCACAGCAGGAAAGGGGGGAATTCTGCCCCTCAGCTCTGGAGCCASGSTGGGAGAGCTGGGAATGTTCACCTGGAGAARRRAAGGCTCCAGGGAAAACATTCCAGAGCCTAAAGGGGCTCCAGGAGAGCTGGAGAGGGACTTGGGACAAGGGATGGAGGGACAGGACACAGGGAATGGCTTCCCACTGGGAAAGGGGAGATTGGGGTGGGATATTGGGAAGGAATTCCTGGCTGGGAGGGTGGTGAGGGGCTGGAATGGAATTCCCAGAGAAGCTGTGGCTGCCCCTGGATCSCTGGGAGTGTCCAAGGCCRGGCTGGATGGGGCTTGGATCCAYCTGGGATAGCGGGAGGTGTCCCTGCCCATGGATGGGATTTAAAGTCTCTTCCAACCCAACCCATTCCACGATTCCAGGAATCCTTCCCCACCTCCCGCAGTGGGATCACCAAAATGGAGAAAAAAGCCCAATTTGGTTGGATTTTATTCCATGTTCGGATAGAGCCTGGCACATCCCATTGATCCCTCCCGGCACATCCCGGATCCCTCTGCCTTTGGGCATCCAGACTTCCCAGCATGGAAAATTTGGATGCCAATCTTCTTGTTGGGAGAGGTTTTTTTCCCCCGGGATATTCCCAACGGAGGGAATCTCCCCTGAAATGTGATCCCCAAATATCCAAACTGGCCTCTCCCGGCTCCCTTTTTCCCACCTGGAAACCTCCGGGATGGGAKGGCTGGGAGCGAGGATTGTGGGATGGCTCGGGAAGCTTTGGGATGGCTCAGGAAGTTTTGGGATGGCGGAAGAGGTGGGAATAGTGTGGTAGGGAAACAGGGAAAACAGCTTCCAGGGGGGATTTGGGGGATTCTGGGTGTGCTGGGAATGGGGCTTTGGATACCTCTGCTGCTCCGTGCCCACCTGGAAAACCTGAAATCCCATCCCATTCCACCCCTGCCATGGGCAGGGACACCTCCCACTATCCCAGGTGGATCCGAGTCCCGTCCACATTTCCCAAATATCCCAAAGCCTGGCTTTTTGGAGTGGGAACAATCCTTTTCCAGGATTGTTGCTGCAGCCGCAACCCAGTCCTGGATTTTGGGATGTGCTTTGGGGTGGATTGAAAATAACTGGGATGAACTACAGGATCATTAAGGCTGGAAAAAAAACCTCCAGGATCATCGAATCCAACCCTTCCCGTGCTGGAATCCCGAGCGCTGCCCCGCGCCGCGGATCCGGGGGTCTCCAGCTGCTCCCTCATTCCCGYATTTCCCCCTTCCCAGAGTCCCTAAGGATGAATGGCTCCGAGCTCGCCAGCACGACGGCGTCCAGTCCCAAATCCAAGGAGGATCCCGTTGGGAACGGGCACGATGAGAAGGAGAACAATCCCTTTGCCGAGTACATGTGGATGGAGAACGAGGAGGACTTCAACAGGCAGGTGAGATTCCCGACTCCAGGAATCCGCGGGATGGGGGAATGGGGAGGAGTTCAACCTCGGGAAGGTTTGCCAGCTCCAGGGATCCACAGGGAAAACGGCAGGGAATGGTGGTGTCCTTCCCCCAGTGGGGGGAAAATCCCTTTTTCCGGGGAATACTCCCGGAGCGGGCAGAGCCCTTGGCAGGAGCCTTGGGATGTTGTGTCCGTAACGGACGAGGAAGCTCCTGGAATGTCGTGGAGCTCTGGATTGTGGAATAACGACATGGAACGATCCCGGTGCTTTGGATCCTCATCCCGTTCCCAGAGCAGTGGGAAAGGCTCTCTGGAGGCTCCCGGCAGAGACCTTGGACACCTGGAACTGGGAGAGGAAGGAKCTTTTCCTTCCAGCTGGATGCTCCTCCCTTCCCTAAAATATTCCCAGGACCGTGGCCAGGCACCAATTCCCATTCCCAGGGTGTCCAGGCAGGCTGGGAAGAGGGAATTCCCATCCCCTGCTCTCCAGAGGAAGATTCCATGCCAGTCACCACGGTGCTCCTGCCACCTTCCCATTCCACTGGGATTTSGGGCTGGATCTTCCTCCAGCYTTCCCTTCTCCRGGTGAACATTCCCAGCATTCCCAGCCTGGCTCCAGARCTGAGGGGCTCCAGCCCTTTGGAGCCTCCTCAGGAATTACTCCAACATCTCCACATCCTCCTGATGTTGGGATCCAGGAACTGGAGCAGCTCCACGGGTGGGATGTCACCTGAGCRGGGCAGAATTCCCACTTTTCCTGCTGCCTCTGTAACGCGGAAGCGTTCAGGCTTTCCAGAGGGTTTTGTGGATCATGGATTCACTCAGCTCTCTGGGATTCTCTGGAATCCAGAGAAAACCAGGCTGGAAAATGGGAATGACTGRTCAGTGCCATTCCCAGCCCCATCCTGCCCCTCTCTCCCACCTTCCTCTGCTTCCCCATCCCTGCCTGAGCAGCTCCAGGATCCTCCAGATCCTGTGGCTGGGAGAGCTCTGGAATCTGCACCACGATCCAGCTGGGATCGTGTCAGCCATCCCAACGGGCTGGAGCAAGGAAATCCTGGAGAAAAGGAGGCTCCGGGGGGGGGACCTTCTGGACTCCCTGACAGGGAGGAGGGATTTGGGATCTTATCCCAGGGAACAAGGGRCAGGATGAGAGGGAACGGCCCCGAGCCGTGCCGGGAAAATTCCTCTTGGAAAAAGGGCTGTCCAGCCCTGGCATAGGGGATGGAATCCCCATCCCTGAGGATTGAACATCCCTGTGGATGTGGTCAGTGGCGGCTGAGGGAACTCCCAAGAGTTTTTCCAACCTAAGTCGTTCCGTGATTCCCACAAGCTCCTCGGGAGCCCGGCAGCCCCAGCGCCGATTTTTCCCGGGTGCGCACATCCCACGGAAAACCCCGGGAATTGCCTTTCCGGCCGTGACCGACGGATCTCTCCGGGCAGGTGGAGGAGGAGCTGCAGGAGCAGGAATTCCTCGACCGCTGCTTCCAGGAGATGCTGGAGGAGGAGGACCAGGATTGGTTCATCCCATCCCGGGATCTGCCGCAGGGAATGGGACAGCTCCAGCAGCAGCTCAACGGACTCTCCGTGGGGGATGGGCACAGCTCCGAGGATATTCTGGTGAGGATCCCATGGGAATTGTGCCCCCCATCCCTGGGAGTGTCCAAGGCCCGGCTGGATGGGGCTTGGAGCAACCTGGGATAGTGGGAGGTGTCCCTGGGTGGGATTTAAGGTCCCTTCCCAACCCAAGCCGCTCTGGGATTGTGGAGATCCTCTGCCTTGGAGACAGGTTGGGAGAGCTGGGAATGTTCACCTGGAGAAGGGAAAGCTCCAGGGAGAGCTCAGAGCCCCTKCCARGGCCTAAAGGGGCTCCAGGAGAGCTGGAGAGGGATTTGGGACAAGGCATGGAGGGACAGGACACAGGGAATGGCTTCCCACTGCCAGAGGGCAGGGATAGATGGGATATTGGGAAGGAATTCCTGGCTGKGAGGGTGGGGAGGGGCTGGCATGGAATTCCCAGAGAAKCTGTGGCTGCCCCTGGATCCCTGGRAGTGTCCAAGGCCGGGCTGGACGGGGCTTGGATCCCCCTGGGATAGTGGAAGTTGTTGGATGAACCTTGAGGTCGCTTCCAACCCAAACCATTCCGGAATTCCATGCACTTGCTCTCCGGAAGCCATGGGATGGCACTTCCCACTGAAACCACAGATTGTCCCTGGTTTTCCCCAAAAACCCAGCCCGGGAATGGAGTCCCTGGCACATCCCAGGAACTGTRGGGACACCAGGGAATCCCAACCCTCGCGGCGCTGACGGATCCCRTTCCCTCTCCAATTCCAGAGCAAAAGCAACTTGAATCCAGACGCCAAGGAATTCGTTCCCGGCGTGAAGTACTGACCCTGGGGCCAGGCCTGGACAGAGACTGTATCCCTGCTCCAGGGAAATGTTGGGACACAGGGAGGGGACAGCCCCGGCCGGACTCGGCTCCGGCTGGAGCGGCTGCCGCGCGCCGGGATCTGCTCCAGCTCCAGCTCCAGCTCCTTTGGTTTTTTCCCGATTTTTTCTTTTTTTTAACACTTCGTATCGGCTCCTTCCTCACCTTTTTCCCGGCGGTTTTTGGCTTCCTGGGATGTGCGGCCCCGAGACCTGTCCCGAATTCCAGCGTCCCCCTGCTCCGGAGCGCCGCGCCCGCGCGCGCGCTTCCAGCCCGCCGGTGGGAATGTCGTGGGAATGTCGTGGGAATATCGTGGGGAAATCACGGGGAAAATCAAGGGAAAATCAGGTTTTCTTCTTCCTGTAGGATTTTTAGGGATTTTTAGCCGCCAGCCCGGGCTGGGAGCTGCGCTGGCAGCTTCCTGATTCCCTTCATTGGGAATTCCCTCATTCCCTTCGTTAGGATTTCTTCCAAGTGTACCAAGCTGTGATCCCGAGATTCCTCCACGATGGGAGCTGGGCAGGGAGGATCCTGCTGGTTCCAGCTGTTCCAGAGGTGCTGAGGGAGGCCCAGATTCCCCTGGGAAGGGCTGCTCCTCCCAAATTCCTCTTTTCCTGAAGGAATTTCCCCCCCCCCAACTCTTCAGCTCATTCAACACTACAGCTCTGATCGGTGCCCTAATTCCTCGTGGATATAAATCCAAGGAAAACTGAGCAGAGCCCGCTCTTGGCAGAGAGGAGAGGGAGGGAGGTGGCTGGAGCAGCTTTCCTGGGAAAAGAGAGGGATCCTCTGTTGGGATGAGCCCCGAGGAGCCCCCAGGAAGGAMGTTTTGGGAGGTGATGGGAATATCCTGGTGCTGATCCCTTTTTTCCAAGGATCCGGTGGTGGGTGGCCCTAAGGCAAAGCCCCTGGAGAGGCTCTTGGAGCAGGATCCGTGTCTCCATCATGTGGATTTGATCCTGGGAATCTCCTTCCCCATCCATGGGAGCTTCAGCTMCCAAAATCAGGGCCCTGGACACTTCCAAGGTCTAAATCATGTCCTTGGGAATCCCTATCCAGGGAAAGCAGGAGCTCCTCCAGGTGAGAAATCCATGAGAAATCAGGAGGTTCCCAGAGTCAGAAATCCCTGTGCAGGGAAAGTGGGAGCTCCTTGGGGTCGGAAATCCCTATCCAGGGAAAAAAGGAGCTCCTCAGGGCCGCAAATCCTTATCCGAGGATATCAGGAGCTCCTTGGGGTCGGAAATCCCAATCCAGGGGTGAACCAGCAGGGGGAATGAACCCCACACCAAATCCCTGGAGAGATTTGAGGTCAGAATTCCAATTTAAATTTAAAAAAAGGCTAAAAAAAAATSCAGGAATACAGAAAAACGCAGGCTTCAACCGGGCTGAGAGCCACGGCACATCCTGGAAGTGCTTCCGGTCCTGTTGGAAGCAGTATTCCCGAGGAAAGGCCTGCTCCGCTGAGTATCCGGCGGGTGGTGGTGGTCCGGAGTCCTCCGGGTATCCCGAGGGCTGGATTTCCMGTCCGGATTTCCAGTGGTGGTTTTCCAGAGAGCACCACAAAAGATGCAACCGCGGAAGCGATTCCGGCTCGTTCCCATTTAATTCCCGATCTTTCCCACTTGGAATTCCACTTCCAATCTTTACGGTATCGGAAACCCCGAAGAGAATCCSAGCACAAGCTTTTCCTGCAGTTTGGGATAGGCTTCCTCCTACACTCCYGACATCTGGAATTTTGAGGGATGAAGCAACTCCGTCTAAAAAAAAGAAATTCCCTTTCCCTTCCTATCCCCACGGCTTGATCCTAAAAGGATCTGAATCCCTCTGCATCCTCTGGTTTTCCACTCGTGGCTGTCCCAATCCCCAATCCCGGTTTTATTAGGTGTTTCCTCCCTCGTGCTTCCCCAGGGATGGGGATTCCCACGATGGAAAGGGATGCTCCCGATGTTCCATTGGTGTGTATCCAGAGGGTCTTCAGGGAGCTAAACCATTCCATTGGTCGGTGTTTATCTGGTTTTGGGAATAATTTCGGGATAATCCCCTCGAGATGCTTCCAAAATTCCGCTCGTCCACGCTGCGAATGGGCCATTAACCGGGATAATCCACTCGGGATGCGTGGGATAGAATCCAGCCTTTTTTTTTGGCCAACCCAGGACACCAGGGAAAAAAAGCAGGAGCTCCTCGCGGCCAGAAATCCTTATCCCGAGAAATCGGGAGCTTCCCAAGGTCGGAATTCCCTCTCCAGGGAAAATGAGCGCTCCCGGGGGGGAGGTCAGAAATCCCTGTCCATGGAAACAGGACAGGGAATCCAGGGAAAGCGCAGTTCCCGCTGGATGAGCCGCTGCTCATCCGTGTAAATCCCGCTCCCGGGCGCAGCTCCTTCCGCCATTCCCTGTCCCTAAACGGATCGGGATGGGAGATCCCGACGGCTCCATCGGCTCGGCGGGAGCCACCGGACCGTGAACACGTCGGGAAGGGCTGAGCTCAGTGAATTCCCTGCTCCCGGCGCGCTTCCCGGTTCTCCCATCTCCCTCTGCCGGGCTCATTCCAAACACTAAACCCCGCTGGAAGCAGCGGCCCTATGGAATTCCCACCCTAAATCTCCCCTGTTTGGGGCCAGTTCTCCCGTTCCCCGCGGCCGGGCGGGGTGGGATCCAGGATGGGATCCAGCGGGACGCTGGGGGAACCCCTGGAGCGATCCCACGCTTCCCCCTCCTCCTCCTTTTCCTGGTTTCCCGTCGATTCCCTAGCCAAATTCCCTCCTTTCCCTCCCCCCCCGCTGTAAATTTCGGACAAGGCGTTCTCAAAAATAAACTTTTTTTGGAAGGGAGCGGGGCCGGAGTTTTCCTTGGAAAACTGGGGGGAGTTCCACCCGGTCTTCCACAACCCTCCCAGTGTTCCCAGTCATTCCCAGTTTGAGCGTTAGGTGGCTCTGCCGGCGCTGCTTGGAGCCGGATCCCTGATTTCCGCTGGCGCTGCTTGGAGCCGCCTGGAAGCTCCCGGAGGATTTTCCTCCGTCCTTCCCCATCCCTGGCACCTTTTTGGGGCGGTTTTGGCGCAGCCCCCGCGGCTGATTCCAGGCAAAAATCATCCCAAAGGGCTTATTTTTCCCCMTTTTTTTTCCCTTTTAAATGAAGATCAGCTCCAGCAGCTCCGTGTCCATTCCCTGCTCGTGGATGTCACATCCCTGATCCCCATCTCTGGGATCYCCTGGACTCTGGCAGGGCCCAAAGGTGTCATCCGTCCTCCTCTTCCTCCTTTTCCTTGGATCCAGAGCCCTCCCTGCCCGTGCTGGCAGGCTCAGCACCCCAATCCCGTTCCCAATCCCATTCCCATCCCACGCTGCAGCCCGGCCTCCTCGGGCACCGAAACGGGAACCGAAACGGGAACCGAAACGGGAACGGAAACGGGAACATCCAAGGTCCATTTTTTTCCATTTCCCGCAGCCCCCCCTCGGCTCGGGATGTTCCCTCTCCCAGCAGGGCCGCGCTGGGACCAGTTCCTGTTCCCGTGGCTGCGAGTCACGCCCCTGGCCCCCACTTCCAGCCCCATCCCACCCCATCCTGCCCCATCCCCACACTTCCAGCCCCATCCTGCCCCATCCCCAGATTCCCATTCCCATCCTACCCCATTCCCACCCTCCCATCCCCATCCTCCCCCATCCCCGTGCTCCCATCTCCGTCCTGCCCCATCCCCACACTCCTGGTCCCATCCTGCCCCATCCCCACTCTCCCACTCTTATCCTGCCCCATCCCCACACTCCCATCTCTATCCCCACACTCCCATCCCCATCCTGCCCCAGCTCCACACTCCTGCCCCATCCCCACTCTCCCACCCTCATCCCACCCCATCCCTGTGCTCCCATCTCCATCCTGCCCCATCGCCACACTCCTGGTCCCATCCTACCCCATTCCCACACTCCCATCCCCATCCTGTCCCAGCCAGCCCCATCCCCACACTCCCATCCCTATCCTGCCCCATCCCCACATTCCCATTCCCATCCTACTCCATCCCCACTCTCCCATCTCCATCCTCCCCCATCCCCCTGCTCCCATCTCCATCCTGCCCCATCCCCACACTCCTGGTCCCATCCTGCCCCATCCCCACTCTCCCATCCCCATCCCCACACTCCCATCCTCATCCTGTCCCAGCCAGCCCCATCCCCACACTCCCATCCCTATCCTGCTCCATCCCCACATTCCCATCCCCATCCTCCCCCATCCCCCTGCTCCCATCTCCATCCTGCCCCATCCCCACACTCCCATCCTCATCCTGTCCCAGACAGCCCCATCCCCACTCTCCCACTCTTCTCCTGCCCCATCCCCACACTTCCATCCCTATCCTGCCCCATTCCCGTGCTCCCACCCCATTCCCACTCTCCCATCCCCATCCCACCCTCATCCCCCCCATCCCCACACTCCCATCCCCACTCTCCCACCCCATTCCCACTCTCCATCCCACTCCCTTCGGGCAGTGCAACCTTTTTATTGCCAAACCACACACCCCTCACTCCGTGCCCCCCCCCCCCAGCACCCGCGGGGGGGCTCCCCCCGTGTTTTTTGGGTTTTTTTTTTTGGGGGGGGGGTCGGTCCCGTTAGAACACGTGAGTGTAGAACACATCCACATTCCCGGCGCGATCCAGCGGCAGCGCCGTTCCCACATTCCTCGCCCCAAGCCGCGCCCCCCCCAGCGCCGACGAGCGCTTCAGCTTCAGGAGGCTGAACCGGGAGAACACGCGGCCCGGAGCCTCATCCCGCGCCTGCGCCAGCACCTGGATGAACCCTGGGAATGCCGCGGGGGGGCGGGGGGGTTACGGGAGACCCCAAGAATTCCCCCCGGGATCCCCCATCCCAGCGCTCACCCGCCTGCATCCGCTCCCAGCTGTTCCACACGGAGCCCACGCAGACGATGGGCAGCCCCAGCTCCCCCAGGAACAGGCTCTGCCACGCGGGGCGGGGACGGTCAGGGGTGGCCGTGGGGGGGGTGGGGACACCGCGTGGTGTCACCTCCCCACCCCAAAGCCTCAGGTGAGGTCTCACCTGGTCGATTTTGGGCAGCACGGCCACCACGTGGCGCGCCAGCACCTCGCCCGCCTTGGTGAAGATGTGGCAGCACAGGGGGTCCCCGGCTCGGGCGCCTGGGGACAGCGTGGGGAGGGGTGGCACGGGGATTTGGGAAAAACCCCTCCCCCCCCCCCCGAGGGTCCCCCGAGCCGGGCCGGGCTGCGGGAGGGGGTGGCACCTCGGCCCCGGGGCAGGGATGGGGGAGCGGCGCCGGCAGGGATGAGGCGGGACAGGGATGGGGTTTTTTCCTCCCCCGGGAAGGGGCTTCCCTACCCTCCGCCAGCTTCTGGCAAAATCCCGCGAATTTGGACTTCTCGAAGGTGCGGTAGAGGTGGGTCAGGAGCCCCATCCTGTCCGAGATCTGTGGGGGCGGGGGGCGGGGGGGGGGCCCACGGGTGAGTTCTGGGTTGTGGATGCGCAGGGGACCCCCCCACATGGGGACCCCAACATCGCAGTGTGCAGCGGGAGCATCCCCCGGGCCCCGATACACAGCCCAGAGACCCCCAGGACCCCAATACACAGCCCAGAGCCCCTTAGGACCCTGATACCCATTCCAGAGCCCCCCGGGACCTTGACACCCATCCCAAAACCCTCTCAGGACCCTGCTACCCATCCTAGACCCTTCCCCTTGTACCCCAACACCCATCCCAGAGCCCCTCAGGGCTGACAGAGCCCAGAGCTCCCCCAGACCCCGACACCCATCCCAGAGACCCCCCCAGACCCCTCCCTCTGCACCCCAATACCCATCCCAGAGCCCCCAAGGACTTCTACACCCATCCCAAAGCTGCCCCAGGACCCCAATACCCACCCCAGAGCCCCTCCAGGACCCTGACACCCATCCCGAAGTCCTGCGGGACCTTGACACCCATCCCAGCCCCCTGCCAGGATGTTGATCCCAAAGTCCCCCCAGGACCCTGACACCCACCCCCAAACCCTCCCAGGACCCTGGTACCCATCCCAGACCCTTCCACCTGTACCCAAACACCCACCCTAGAGCCCCCCCCCAGCACCCCAATACCCATCCCAGAGCCCCCCAGGACCCTGACACAGAGCTCAGAGTCGCCTCCAGACCCTGACACCCATCCCAGAGCCCTCCAGGACCCCAATACCCACCCCAGAGCCCCTCCAGGACCCTGACACCCATCCCAAACCCTCCCCCCGTACCCTGACACCCATCCCAAAGCCCCGCCAGGACCTTGACACACATCCCAAAGCCCCCCCAGCACCCCAATACCCATCCCAACCCCCCCCTAGGACCCCGATATCCATCCCCAACCTCCCCCAGGACCCCAAAATCCCCCCCCAGCCCCCCAGCAGCACCTGGAAGTAGTCGAACATGGCCTGCCTGACGTAGGCGACGTCGTGGGGCGGCACCTCCAGGTTGTCCATGCAGTCGAACACCATCTTCACGGCCTGGTGGGCGATCCAGTACGCTGGGGGAGGGGTCAGCGGGGGGGTCGCCCCCTCCCCGCCGCMCCCCCGACCCCTCCCCGGGGCTCACCGGAGCCTTCATCCCCCATCATGTGCCCCCAGCCGCCGCATCCCGTCTCGGAGCCGTCGGGGTTGATGAGCTTGCAGTTGGAGCCGGTGCCCGAGATGAGCACGATGCCACCTGCGGGGTGACGTTTAGAAGGGGCACGGGGTCACCCCCATTGCTCCCGGGGTGTCCCCGCAGCCCACCCCCCCCCGGGGGTGTCCCCACCGTGGTCGGTGGCCGTGGCCATGGCGCCCACGGCGTCGGTGGTGATGAAGTAGCTCTGGCTCAGGTGGGGGAAGCGGCGGTGCAGCTCGTCCGTCAGCTTCCCGATGGCATCCTGCTGGTCCCCGCCGCTCAGCGACAGCCCCTGGCCCGCGAGGAGGGTCCCCGTCACCCCCGAGGTGGCCCTGGGGGGAAGGGGTGGGGTGGGGAGGGCGAGGGGGGCTCACCAGCGAGCGCAGGGGGACCYGCGGGTCGGCGCCCGCTTTGCTCTTGGCCTCGCTGACCATGCGCTCGATCCTCTCCAGGCACTTCTCGGAGCCGATGAGCTGCCACAAGGGGGGGGGGACGACACCCTAAAGCCACCCCCAGACCACCCCAGGCTCCGTCCCGGCGGGTCCCACGCGGCCACGGGGGGGGGGACGCCGCGGTACCTCCTCCAGTGGCTGCGTCCCACCCGGTGACCGGGAGTTTGGGGACCACCAGGAACAACCCCCTCCATGTCCTGTATCCCTCTCCATGTCCTGAATCCCCTTCCCCACGTCCTGCACCCCCTCCTCATGTCCCGGCCCCCCCCAGGCTGGGGACGGGGGTGTCCCCCAGCTCACCCAGTGGTTGGTGCAGGGTCCCTCCGTCTCGGCCAGGATTTGGCCATCTCCGGCCACCAGCACCACCCTGGAGTGGGTGCCCCCGCTGCGGAGAGAGGGGAGGGGGGGACACACTGCCAGCACCACCCCATAGCCCCCCCGTCCCCCCGAGCGCGGGGACCCCCGCTCAGCC
This sequence comes from Amblyornis subalaris, assembly GCA_018881555.1. NCBI lineage: Eukaryota > Metazoa > Chordata > Aves > Passeriformes > Ptilonorhynchidae > Amblyornis > Amblyornis subalaris. The sequence goes on along the minus strand of JACAXG010000151.1, from coordinate 578,915 downwards.
CCCCCCCGCCCCGGCTCTGCATCTCCCCTGCACCCCTAAACCAGCCCTTGGGGGCCGTTCGGGGGGGGCAGGACGAGGATGGGGGGCCCTGAAGGTGGGGAGGGGGCTGCTGACCCCCCACCCTGCCCCACTGACCTCGCCCCTGTCCACAGCCCGGCCGGGGCACGAGGGGCCGCGGGGGGACAACAGGAGCCGATTTGGGGGTGCCGGGACGGAGCCCCCCGCTGCCCCCCCCAGACCGGCTCCTGCCGCCCCCTGCCCGCGCCCCCCCCCCCCCAAGCCGGGGGTACCCGAGCGGGGCGGGGCGGGTCAGGGAGGGAGGGAGGGTCCTGCTGCAGCCCCCCACGGGCCGGGGGTCCCCCCACGAGGGCTGGGGGTGCGGGGGGGTCCGGAGCCCCCCCGGCCGCGGCGCGACCCCTCACCCCTCCACGCCGCCGAACAGCGACGCCATCGCGGCCGCCACTGGCCCCGCCCCGCCCGCGCCCGGACACGCCCCGRGGCGGGGACACCCCGCGGACACGCCCCCGATGTGGACACGCCCACTCCCATCTAGAGGYTCGTTGGACACGCACAACCCACGCGTGACCACGCCCCCGGGCACGCCCCCAGGCTGGCTCCGCCCCCCGCCCGCCCCCGGTCCCTGTGCCCGGCCCCGTCCCGGTCCTTCCCTTCCCGGTGGTGCCGGGACCCCCGGGATGGCGCGGGACGCGGCCCCACGCACGACCCCGCTCGGGACAACGCTGACCCCACGGGCACGCTCAGGGCACTGCCCCACGCGTCCACCCTGCCCCAGACGTGAACCCAGCCGGGAGAAATCCCCCCAAATCCCACCGTACCCACCCGTGACTCAGCCCCCCACGCACCCAGCCCCCCACGCTGGAATCTGCTGAGGAAAGGGGATCCCACGGTCCCCGCTCCCCCCGCTCCATCATCCCCCACTCCCCACGGAGGGGCTGGGGCCGTGTCCGTGGGCCGGCACCGGCGTCCCGTCTGTGGAGGGTTGGGRTCCCCTCCCACGAGTGTCCCCGTGGGTGGGGGCGCGGGGGCGGCTGCCGGACGCCCCCTCCGCGGGGGGAGCGAGGGCGCGGGCGCAGCTGGGGCCGCTGCCGGGCCCCGCGGGCCCTCGGCGGGGGACGGAGGTGACAGTGATGACAGCGGGTGACAGCCCGGCCCGCGGGACAGGGAGGGAGGGAGGGAGGGACAGATGGAGGCACAGATGGATGGGGAGAGGGTGGAGGGGTGCGTGGGCGGAGCGGGGGAGGGGGAAGATGGAGGGATGGATGGAGGGAGGGATGGAGGGGTGGATGAGTGGAGAGCACGAAGGGATGCATGGCAGGATGGAGAGGATGGATGGATGGATAAGATGGAGGGAAAGACAGAGGCATGGAAAAGGCGAAGGGAGAGGGGCATAGAGAAATGGAGGGGTAGATGGGAGGGTGGATGGGTGAGGAGGATGAAGGGACAGAGGAACGGACGGATGGACAAGAGGGAGGGTGAGAGAGGAGGAGGGAGATAAGGAAGGAGGGAGAAGGTGAAGGGATAGAGGGATGGAGGGAGGGAGGGAAGATGGGAGAAAAAGTGGGAGGCAAAAGGTAGAGAGATGGAGGAATGGATGGGAGGATGGATGGATGGATGGATGGATGGATGGATGGATGGATGGATAAGCTGGAAGGACAGAAGGATGCAGAGGATGATGGGTGATGAGGGCTGGAGTGAGAGAGATGACTGGAGGCGGGATGGAGGGATGGAGGGATGAACGGATTGAGGATGATGGCTGGAGGGACAGAGGGATGGACAGATGCATGGATGGGCAGAAGATGATAGAGATAGACAAGATGGGGAATGCAGGACAGGCAGGAAGAAGAGCAGGAGGCACTGGAACCAGCTGGGGACAATGGGACAGAGGCCCGAGCAGGCGACAAGTGGCCCAGGGGACTCATTCCCACCTGGCAGCACCATCCAGGTCATCCCAAATCCCACACCCCCCACCTGGCAAGGCCACGTTGCCACTTCCAGGGGTTCCCTGGTCCTGGGGGCCTGGGATGGGGACACAGAGGAGCTGCCGGCCCAGGACCGGGATCAGCTCCACCAGAACCCTTCAGTGGGGCATGGGGGAAGGCACCCAGGGCTGGGGCGACCCCTCCTCCCCAGGGGGACCCTCCTTCCCCTATGTCACCTCCTCCCTGGCACTGGGGGCACCCCGTGACCCCGGGGCGCTGCGGAGGGTCCCCTGCGGGCTGTGACCACYCCGCTCCAGGAAGGAAGATCCTCGGGATTATCCCTGTTTTCCAGGCCGGGGCTCCCGGGGGGCTGCGGCCGGGCCCYTCCGGGGCCGCCGGCGGGAGGAGGGCTCCCGGCTCCCCCAAAGGCGAGGGAGGCGGCGGCAGGGGAAGGGTTAAGGCGCCGCGAGCGCGTGTGCAGCCCCTGAGCCCACCGCCCTCGTGCCCTCATTAAGTCCCGGTGGCACCAGCCTGTCTGGGGACAGCGGGGACGGGGGACAGGGGCCGGCACCCGCCGCCTTTGTCTCAACTTGTGGCAAAGTTCGCGCGGAGCCGCCGAGGGCCAGGGAGCTGCCGGTGAGTCCCCGCGGGGCCGCGCCGTCCCACGAGGCCCCGCGGGGTGGGGACGGCGCCGTCCCCGCGCGGCTCGGGTGCCACCCTCGGGGCCGAGGGGGACGGCGGGGGCCACGCCGGGAGCGTAACGAGCTCGTCCCGCCGCCCGCCCGGGGACGAGGACGGCAGGGCCGGGGTCCCCCGGGCGTCCCGGCCGTGTCCCCAAGCCCGGGGGCGGTGGCTTCCCGCACCTGGGATCCAAGCAGGTGGCACCGGCGGGATCGAAGGCGGGGACGCTCGGGGTAAGACGCGGTGGTTTGGGGGGTYGGGGGCAAATAGGCAGCGGGTCCTGCCCCAGGAATGGGATGCGGGAAGTGGGAGTGCTCCCGGGACAGCTCGATCCCACCAGGCTCCGGGGATTCCTGGGCGGTTCCATCCCCGAAGCTGCCGTGGGTTCCGGATGGGCGTGGGGACGGCGAGCGAGGGCACCGGGGTGGAAGGGGGTCATCGGCACATGGGAATGCGGGATGAGCTCCCCAAACCCGGGCTGAGCCCCCCAAACCCGGGCTGAGCCTCCTCCGTTATCCCGAGCCCAGCCCCGCTCCATCCGCGGAGCTTCCCGTGGGTTCCGGAGCCGCGCCGGATCTGGATCTGGGGAGGCAGAGGAGGGAGAGGCGGGAAGAAGGCCTCAGGAATGGCTCCATTCCATGGGAAGCGCTGGTTTTGGAGGGGCTGGGTTACGTTTYGGGGTCCGGATCCATCCCGGTGCCGCTGGGTCGGGAGCGGCGGCGGTGCTGAGCCGGGGGTCGGAGCGGCACCGGGCACATCCCGGGCACTTCCCGCCTGGAGGAAGAGGATGGTGAGCGGAAAAACGGGGATGGGGTGKCGGTGGGATGGGGTGGGTGGCTGTTCCGTGGAAATCCAGCCCTCGGGACTGGATTTGGGGTGCCCATCCCCAGCGGCCGATTCCGCGCCCATCCCCATCCCGGAGCGGCGGTGCCAGGGCTCCGGTGGCTCCCGGGACACATCCGTGCCACGGGCATCGGGATGAGGGACCAACCAGGAGAAACGGGACAGGCAGGGAAGTGRGGCCTGTCCGTGTGTCCTTCCCTGTGTCCGTCCGCCTTCCTCCGGCTCCGGAACCCCGCTCTGTTCCCGGAGACTCCGGCTGTGCGGTAGGTCCTGTCTGTCCCATTCCCAGAGTCCATCTATCTTTTCACTTGTCCGTTCCTCCATCCCTACATCCATCCCTCCATCCATCCTTCCATCGTCCTATCCTTGCGTCCATCCGTCCATCCAACCCGGTATCTGCTCCTCCATCCCTCCATCCCTTCACCCTTTCATCCCTCCATCGCTTTATCCCTTCATCGCTCCATCTTTCCCTCTCTCCCTTCGTCCCTCCATCTTCTCATTCCCCGATCCATCCCTCCCTTCATCCATCCATTTTCTCATTCCCTGATCCATCCATCCCTCCATCCCTCCATCTTCTCATTCCCTGATCCATCCATCCCTTCATCCCTCCATCTTCTCATTCCCCCATCCCCCCATCCCTCCATTTCCCCATCCTTTCATCCACCCACGCCCCCATCCCTCCTTCCATCACTCCGTATTTCCATCCCTCCATCCACTCCTCCATCTCCCCATCCCTCCCTCCATCCTTCCCTCCATCCCTCCATCCATCCATCCATCCATCCATCCATCCATCCATCCATCCCGCTCCATATTCCGTGGCCGTGCCCGCCCGAGGGTTCCCGCGGTGACATTCGCGCTCGGGCTCTGCCACCTTCCGCCCGGACGCCGCGGAGGGGACCTGCAGGTGAATTCCAGGGGGGAACGGGGGGATCGGGAGCGGGAATTTGGGCCTGGGGGACGTGGCGGTGTTGGGGTCCGAGCTGGTGGCGCTGGGGACACCCAGAGTGGCTCCCGTGGCTCCGGCTCGTTCCGGGATCTGCCGGGCATTTCGCGGAGCAGCGGCGGCGCTGAGGGTCGGGGCCGAGCACAGGGATGTTCCCGTGACCTTTCCTTCAGGGAATGTCACCGGTGTCCACCCACGGAGCCCCCAGCCCGCCTGCCCACGCTGCCCCTGTGCCGCGCTCCTGCCTTCTCCGACCGGGAAAGGGGACAGGGAATGGGAATAGGGATGGGGATGGGGACAGGGATGGAAATAAGGACCGGGATAGGGACGTGGATGGGGACAGAAGGATGGGAACAGGGATAGGGGCAGAGGTCTGGATGGGGATAAGGAGGAAAATGGGGATAGGGATGAGGATGGCAGCAGGGATGTTGATGGGGAGCGACAAGGGTGGGGACAGGAGCACAGACAGGGATGGGGACAGGGATAGAAATAGGAATGGGGATGGGGAAGGGGCTACGGATGGGTGCAGGGATGGGGCTGAGGATGAGGACAAGGACAGGAATGAGGAGGATGAGGACTGGGACAAGGACAGCGACAGAGCCAGAGATTCCAAGGGAAATTCCATCACCACCGGGCTGAACCCCCCCACCCCCGTCCTACACCACCCCCCCCGCCCCAAAGCGATTTTGCCGAGTCAGCATTTCCCAGCCCCAAGGGCCCCGATCCCACCTCCCCCATTTCCCCGTTTTCCCGGGAGCGGGGAAAAAATCGGGAGCAGCGGGGGGGGTCTGGGGCCGCGGAGCCCCTCCCTGGGGGCAGAGCATTAATGGGGGCACGGGGGGCACTAATGGGGGCAGAGGGCAGGAGCCGCTGGGCGCCGCTCGTTAAAGCTGATCGGTGCATCGCTAATTGATATTATTACCGGCAACGGCAGGGGCG
>JACAXG010000151.1:504286-518670 GCA_018881555.1 Amblyornis subalaris | reverse complement strand
TAGGGATAGGGATAGGGATAGGGATAGGGATAATGATTATGAGATAAGGGAAGGGACGGGGATAGGAGTGGGGATAAGGGTTAGGGTTAGGGATAGGGATAGGGTTAGGGTTAGGGATAGGGGGTAGGGATGAGGGGTAGGGATAGGGAAGGGGATAGGGATGAAGGACAGGGATAATGGGTATGAGATAAGGGAAGGGATAGGGATGGGGATGTGGATAAGGGGTAGGGATAGCGATAGGAATAGCGATAAGGGGTAGGCATAGTGATAAGGGTTGGGGATAAAGGACAGCGATAAGGGGTAGTMGGATAGGGATAGGGATAAAGGATAGGGGTAGGGATAGGAATAGGGATAAGGGGTAAGGATAGGGATAAGGGGTAGYAGGATAGGGATAGGGATAAMGGATAGGGGTGGGGATAGGGATAGAGATAAATGGTAGGGATAAGGAATAAGGATAGAGATAAGGGATAGGGATAAGGGATAGAGATAAGGAAAAAGGATAGGGATAACGGATAGGGGTAGGGTTAGAGATAACGAGTAGGGATAAGGAATAAAGATAGGAACAAGGGATAGGGGTAGAGATAAGGAATAAGGACAGGGATAAGGGAGAGGGGTAGGGATAAGGARTAAGGATAGGGAAAAGGAATAAGGATAGGGACAAGGGATAGGGGTAGGGATAAGGAATAGGGTTAAGAGGTAGGGAATGGTATGGGGATAAGGGCACAGCCAGTGATAGAAGTAGGGATAGGGATGGGGATGGGATAGGGATAAGGGGTAGAGGGATAGGGATAGAAATAAAGGATAAGGGAAAAGGGATAAGGAAAAGGGATAGGGTAGAGTGTGGGGTGCACGACTCGTCTGGAATGGGATCTGTGCCCAAAGGAGGGATGGCATGGGGAATTTGGGAATATCCCTGGGAAGGGGGAAATGCACCAGCCCTGGATCCCGCAGGCCATGGAAGAGGAGGAGGAGGAGGAGGCAGAGGCAGGACACAACTTTTATTAACCATGAGAAACCACCAGAAACCACATTTTTCCTTAAAGTTTTACATCCACTTGTTGGGTTTTTAACTCTTTTTTTTTTTTTTTCCCCCTACTAAATCATCCCAGACTGGAAGAGCCCCTGGCAGCGAGTGGGACAAACCGGGGGTGTCCCCACGGCCCCCTCCGGTCCCCTTGGAAAAAGGAACTTTGGAGGAGCAGCAGCTTTGGGGTCGATTTGGGACCTTCTGGGAGCAGCTTTTGGGTTGAAACGGGCAAAAGGAGCATCCCGTGCTTCCCGCGGATCCCTCGGGACACGGAGCTTCCCGCGGATCCCTCGGGACACGCAGCAGCGGGAGGAGCAGGCAGGAGAGCCCCGAGGATGCTCCGGCCCTCCCGAACCCAAACCGGGCTTTGCTTTCCCTGGAACGTCCCCAAATCTCGGGGATCGCCTCTCCACCGGATTCCTCCCCGAAAAGCGGTTGGAAAACCGGGAAAATCCCCGCGGTTCGGCTGGGAAGAGGGAAAAGCGAACCCAAGCGAGTCCCAGGGGGTTGAGGGCAGGATTCCACAGGGATCGGGAGGAGGGGGAGCGCCGGGATAAACATAAATTAAGGGGCGAGGGGTCCCGGCAAATCCCAAAACCTCCCACGCACGCGGTCGGAGCATCCCGGTAAATTCCAGGGGCAGGGAGGTGTTCGCAGCCTTCCCGAGCTTCCCTAGAGCGCTCCAAAGCAATAAATAACATTCCCTAGAAACGCTCCGTTTTCGGGGCAAAAAAAATAAAAATCAGCGGCGGCTTCTCATAAAATCATTTATTTTAAATATTTCCCTGCAAAATCCCGGGAATGCGCGGGGGGGCCGGGGGCTGTGTCCCCGCGAGGAGCAGCAGCCCTGGGGGGGGGGCGAGGGGGGAGGGGGGGATGCTCAGTGTTAATTATCATTATTAATTAATAAACAGCAGCGGGAGGGGGCGCGGAGCCCCCCGGGTTTGGGGTGCGTGTGTGGGGCGAGTCCCCCATGGGCGTGGGGAGGGGGCTCGGGGGGGGTCTCCCCCCCGGTCCTGTCGCAGCGGGAGGAGGGGACAGCCGAGGGGGTGGCACTGCGGGGGACCCGGGGTGTCCTGACGAGGTGGCGACACCGCAGGACACCCGCACAAGGTGACRCTCGCACCACAGACCCGCCCAGCGCTGCCCTCCCGCAGCAGCCGCCCCCGACCCCGATGTTCCCCTATTTGTCGCCCCCGGTGGGGCTCCAGCCCCACCCTCAACCCCCACGGAGCCCCGTCCCGCCCCGCAGGAAGCCACTGTCCCCCTCCGGGAGCCCAGCAGCTCTCGGGGAGGCTGTGCCAGGCGACAGGGGAGGGTGCGGGGGGTGCTGCAGGCCGGTGGCAGGATGGGGGTCCCGGCAGTGYCACCCCACAACGGGTTCGGGGGTGCTGATGGAAAAGAACCCGCTCGGTGGGGTCCGGCCCTGTCCCCAACCCGCGGGGTGGCCTTGGGTGGGGGTTCGGGACAGGAGCTGGGCCCCGGCTCCCCTCAGGGAGGTCGGAGGGGATCCCTGGGGGTTTTCCAGAGCGGGATGACCCCAAAACGGGAGACGTGGCGGTGTTTGGGCTCTGCACGCGCAGAGGAGGAGCCTGGGGGTGTCCCAGGGGTCAGGGCGGCCGCTCGCTCCGGCCACGGGGACAGCTGAGGGGGCTGGGGACAACTGGGGGGCGCTGGGGACATCACCCACACCCCCGGACCCCCCAGACCTCCCCCTCCTCCGCCCTCGAGGGACAAACATCCCACGGGAGCAGCGCCGGGACCCCGCGAGGTGACCTCAGGCGGGGCACGGCGCCCGTGGCAGGCGGGGACAGCGCGGGGGACAGAGCCCGGCGCCACCCCGGGGTGCCCTCCTGCTGCCCGGGGTGACCCCAACGCCGCGGCCCGGAGGCACCGGGGCTCCGTGGTTCCCCCCCCCCCGGGGGCGGCACCCGGGCCAGCCGCCACCCACCCGGGTCCCCTCCCCGGCGCCGCGATACCTGGAGCGGGGGATTCGGTGGCGGATCCAGCGGCGCCGCCGAGGGACGGGACGGGACGGGACGGGACGGGACGGGACGGGACGGGACGGGACGGCACCGGCGACACAGCACCCCGAGCGACACCCCCCCCCAGGCGTCACCAGGCGACATCCACGCCTCCCTCGGCGCCGCTCCCGCGTGTGCGCGTTCCCGGGAATGGGACGGGGAGTCGGGGGCGGGGGGGGGGAATAACCCATCTCCCACCCGCCACGCGCGGGGGGCTCGGGGGTGGGGAGCGGGCGGAGGGGGGGGGGTGGGTCTCGGGGGACACCTTTTGACACTCGCTGGGACTTTTTAAGGGCTCGGCTTCTTGCCGGCTGTGGCATTGTCCTTCCTCTCCAGCCGCGCGTAAGGCTCGAAGGCGGAAGCCGCGCCCAGTCCGTAGGCGGCCGGCAGCTCGGGCAGGCTGCCCAGCAGCGGCGCCCCGAAACACAGCGGCCCCCCCGGCAGCCGCGGCGACGGCGACGGCGACGACGACGACGAGGAGGAGGCGGCCAGAGAGGGCACCTGCAGGCCGAAGGCTCCCGGGGCCGGCGAGCTGCCCCTTCCTCCTCCTSCTCCTCCTCCKCCGCCGCCGCCACCGCCGAGCCCCGGGGACGCGGCGGCTCCGTTGCCGGCGGGGCTGGCCAGGGGGTTGGAGGCGGGGGACAGGAGGCCCGGGGGGGCCGGCACGGACAGGAGGCGGCCCTGCTCCAGCAGCCGCAGGATGTTGCAGGTGGCGAAGGACTCGGAGGTGCCGGAGGAGCGTTTCTCAGAGTCCCTGCTCTGGTCCTTCTTCTGCTTCGTGCGGCGGTTCTGGAACCACACCTTGACCTGCGGGATGGGGCGGGCGGGGTGGGGTGGGAAGGGGGCGGGAGGGGGACAGGAAGGCACGGACGGAAAGAGAGCGCGGGGGGGCCGGGGGGAGAGAGGCGAGAGCCGGGAGAGAGCGAGAGATACGAGAGAGAGAGAGACGTATTAAAACAAACGCCCGAGCGAGATCCGCCGGAGCCGCTCCCGCCGGCCGCTTCCAGGGAAAGGGAGGATTCCTGCGGGGCCGGCGCGGAGACTGGGGGTGGGAGCCCCGGGGATTGGAGTCTGTGSGTGGGAGCTCGGGAATGGGAGCCTGGGGATGGGAGCCCGGGGATGGGACTCGGGACAGGAGCCCAGGGTTGGGAGCCCAGGCTCCTGTTCCTGGAATGCGACCCCATACATGGGATCCCAGGGACGGGACCCCAGGAACCTCAGGCTCATGTCCCTGCGATGGGAACCCATAGATGGGACCCCAGGGATGGGACTCGGGACAGGAAGCCAGGGTTGGGAGCCAAGGGACCCCAGGCTCCTGTCCCTGGAATGGGACCCCAAAAATGGGAGCCCAGGGTTGGGAGCCCAGGAATGGGACCCCAGGAACCTCAGGCTCCTGTCCCTGGAACGGGACCCCATAGATGGGACCCCAGGGATGGGACTTGGGACAGGAGCCCAGGGTTGGGAGTCTGGGGATGGGACCCCAGGGAGCCCAGGCTCCTGTCCCTGGAATGGGACCCCATAGATGGGATCCCAGGGATGGGACCCCAGGGACCCCAGGCTCCTGTCCCTGGAATGGGATCCCATAGATGGAACCCCAGGGATGGGACTCGGAACAGGAGCCCAGGGATGGGACCCCAGGCTCCTGTCCTGGAATGCGACCCCACGGATGGCACCCCATGGAATGGGACCCTAGGAGCCCAGGATAGGAGCCCGAGCTCGGCTCTGCCCTGTGCTGGCTCTCCCGGGAACGCTGAGCTGCGGGACCTTCTGGCTTCTCCTGGGAGCTTCCCATCAACCCCAAATCCGTGTCCCCGCCTGCAAACCCTTCACAGGGGAACACGTGAGGGGACGGGGTGGCTCCTGGTGGCCCTGGGCACGGACCCAGCTGGGGACACCCCACTCCCGCCCCGGCCGAGTCCCGGCGGGATCCCCCTGGCCCCAAAAGCGCCCCCGGCCCGCKGCCCCCGTCCCCGCCCGCCCTGAACTGTCCCTCGTGGGGCGGCAGCGCCCGCGTCCCTCCCTCCCTGGCAGAGCGGAGGGGCAGGAGAGGCAGAGAGAGAGACAGAGAGAGGCGGGAGGGACGGACAGACGGACACGGAGGTGAGGGAGGGACACGGGTGGGAAGACACTCGGGTTAGAGCGCGGCGGGCGCGGGGCGGCGCGAGCGGGGCGGGACCCCGGGGCCGGCGGGGCTCGGACGGACCCTCGGCGACACCGGCCCTCGGTGACACAGCCCTCGGCGACACCGGCCCTTGGTGACACAGCCCTCGGTGACACAGCCCTCGGTGACACCGGCCCTCGAGACCACGGGGACAACACCTCCCGGGACCGGCGGTCACTCCCACCCCGCGTCCCCCCACGCCCTGAAGGACATCCCCTGCCCCCGACACCCGAACGGGGACCTCGAGTCCCCTCATTGTCACCAGCCCCGCTGGTGTCCCCACCCCACGGGTCACTCCAGGCTGACCGCTGGGAGGGTTCCAGCGGGATCCCATCAGTGGGATTTTGTSCTTGGGGATGGGAATGAAGAGCCCACGGATCAGGTTTGGCGTGTCCAGCCCCATCCCGGCCTCGGCCGCTGTGCTGGGGAGGTTGGAGACAGTGGGATACTCCGGAGAATMCTCCGGGATGAGGAGCAGCTCCATCCCCGAGCCCCAAACCAGGGGATGCTCCAGAGCCCTGCGGCCACAGGGATCCTCCCACTATCCCAGGTGGATCCAAGCCCCGTCCAGCCCGGCCTTGGACACTTCCAGGAATCCAGRGGCAGCCACAGCTTCTCTGGGAATTCCATCCCAGCCCCTCACCACCTTCAYAGCCAGSAATTCYTTCCCAATATCCCATYTATCCCTGCCCTCTGCCAGTGGGAAGCCATTCCTGATTTCTGTCCCTCCACACCTGGATGGGTTCCYGGACGCTCCCTGCTGACCACATCAAGGTTTCCCAGAGAAGCTGTGGCTGCCCCTGGATCCCTGGAAGTGTCCAAGGCCAGGCTGGACGGAGCTTGGATCCACCTGGGATAGTGGGAGGTGTCCCTGCCCACGGCACTGGGTGGGATTTAAGTTCCCTTCCCACCCAACCCATCCCATTCCATGTGGTGATCCCGACACGAGGCTCCCTGCGGGAAGCTGGCAATGGGGTCCTCAGAGGAAGAGGAGCCTTTCCCAGGGGGTTCTCCCATCCTGGATTCCCTTCTCCGGATCCTCTCCCAACACCCTGCCCCGGTGACACCTCGTCCCCAACCTGTCCCTAGTGAGTGGCTCCCTGTCCTTTTCCGCCTCCGTTATCCTCAAATCCCGAGTTCCTCCCGCCGGATGTGGATCAGCTCAAACCCTGACAGATCCATGAGTAATTCCCCTCCGGCCTCATCCTCCGTCCTATCCCAGCTCCAGCTCCTCCCACTCATCCCCCTACTCCCGTTTCTCCCGCAAATCCCACCGAAAACTTCGCCAAATCCGGCTTAGATGAGGTTTTCCTTCCCTAAAWAAAAGCAAATTCCCACCCCATCCGCATTCCCGGGCCAACTGGTGGAACGCCCATTCCCGGTTTATCCCGGAGGAAAGGCAGGGAGGACCGCGCAGGGAACGTTCCCGGTGGGCACCGCTCCAGCCCTCTGGAATATCTTGTTTCCTGCCAGACCACGGTGGGAAGGAGAGCGAGAGCAGGGCCACACTTTCCCAAGGAAAACCAATTCCTTGGATGTGGCCGGGGAGCGGGACACGGGGGGTGACGTGGGATGGGGACGCTCCAAGGACAGGGAGGATGGAGCCGTGTGGAGACGACTCRGGAAATCCCGGGGTGAGGGGTGAGGAGAGCACGGATTTATAAATCCCAGAATTCCGGAATGGTTTGGGATGGGGAGGGAYCTTGAATCCCATCCAGTTCCATGGGCAGGGACACCTCCCACTATCCCAGATGGATCCAAGTCCATCCAACCCGGCCTTGGGCACTTCCRGGGATGAGGCAGCCACAGCATTCTCTGGAATTCCATCCCAGCCCCTCCCCACCCTCATACCAGGAATTCCTTCCCAATATCCCACCCCGATCTCCCCTTTCCCAGTGGGAAGCCATTCCCTGTGTCCTGTCCCTCCAGGCCTTGTCCCAAGTTCCTCTCCAGCTCTCCTGGAGCCCCTTCAGGCTCTGGCAGGGGCTCTGAGCTCTCCCTGGATCCTTCCCTTCTCCAGGGGAACATTCCCAGCTCTCCCAGCCTGGCTCCAGAGGGTGAAGACAGTGCCCAAAAGAATGGGAATATGGGAAAAAGGAATCTTGGCACACAGAGCCCGAATGGCTGGGAAAGGGCCTGTGGGGAGCTACGAAATCGTGTAAATAATAAAACAATGGAAAAGAAAGTATATTAAAAATGGATACGCTATTTTATAGTATAGAAATATAAATTATATATTGAATATATATTAAACAGAACTAAAATTAATATAAAAGATATAACATACACTATATTAAATATATTATATGGTATGCTTACATTATATATAAATATACATTTATATTTTATTTTCTACTCTATATTAAATATTCTATAAATTATATATTATATAGAATGTAACATTAGATATAGTTACATATTATATATAATACATAATCTAAATATATAATTTATAACGTATTTACTGTAATTTATAATGTAGTAAATATATATTTTATATATTTTCATTTAGATTATATATTTATATATTGTGATATTGATATTTTTACTTTTATTTTATTCTATTTTATTTTATTCTCTTGTATTCTATTAAATTTTATTTTGCTTTATTTCATTTTGTTTTTCCATTCTATTTTACTTCCTTTTATTTTGTTCTCTCCAACTCCATTTTATTTTGCTTTATTCCATTTTATTTTATTTTCCTGTGTTTTATTCCTTTTCCCTGAGCCAATTTATTTTATTTTACTTTATTTTACTTTATTTTACTTTATTTTATTTTATTTTATTTTATTTTATTTTATTTTATTTTATTTTATTTTATTTTACTTTATTTTATTTTATTTTATTTTATTTTATTTTATTTTATTTTACTTTACTTTATTATTTCTCCATCCCCCATTCCACACTGGAACGAGACCCCCGGATCTCCCCGGATTTCTCCTCATCCCGTGGATCCCTTTCCCTATGGATTCTCCCCCCTGTTCCCACCGTCCTCCCCCAGGAAGGCCTCACCTGCCCCTCTCCCTGGCACCTGGAATGTCATCCCAAAGGTCACCGCGCTCGGAATGCCGGAGCCCGGCGCTCCGGGGGGTTCGGATCCGGCCGAGCACACGGACACGGCGCTGGATGGGCTCCCCAAACCGGAACCTTGGGATGGGGCCACACATCCCACACATCCCACACCTCCCCGACCGCCCCGGCTCCCGGATCCCAGGCAGGGTGCGGGAAGCAGCGCACGGAGACGGGAATAAAAATGGGAACGCGGCGTTATCCGGAGCCTTCGGAATCATCCGGAGCCCACGGCAYCGCTCCGTGCCGGTGACGTGCGGCTCCTGGTTTTCCACACCTACCGGCACCGGGATGGAGCCCACYGGGATGAATCCCTGGAATCCCGTGCCATGACCTTGGAGAGCGCCGGAGCCCGGAATTCCTTCTCCGCCACYGGCCAGGCCGGGAGCGAGGATGCTGCTCCCATCCCTGCCCTTCCCCAAACACCTCCGAGCCACAACAGGAATTATTCCCAAATTAATCCTGATGGAGACAGCTCACTGCAACCCGGGCATGGGAAGGTGAAGGGTGGGAGCTCATCATTCCACGGATCTCAGCGATCCAGGGATTTGTGGAGGGTTTGGGCCTAGTAACTGCCCAGCCATCCATCCATCCCTCCATCCATCCATCCCTCCATCCATCCATCCCTCCATCCCTCCATCCATCCATCCATCCATCCCAAAGCACCGCACAGAAGAAAACGGGAAGCGCCCTCCCCTCATTCTGCCTCCCGTTTTCCATCCCCATCCCTTGTTTCCCATCACGCTGGGGCCGAGCCGCGCCGGGAATCGCTCCCGATGGGATCCCAAACCCCCATCCCCGCCCACCCAGCTCCCGGGAAGACCGCCGCCGCACCCTCCGGCGCTCCCGCGTTCCCAAAAAACCGGAGCCCCTCGTTCTCCCGCCCGACGGGRCAATCCCGGGCGATCCGGCGGGCGGGGCCGGGGCCGCGTTTTGGGATTTTTCCCGGCGTTTGTCCGTTGCCCCGGCGCCGACCCCGGCTCCGTCACGCGCCCCCGGAGCACGTGCGGCCCCCGGCGCCGCCATCCCGCGCTATTCCTGGCTGCCGACCGGGAATCGGCCGGGATTAGCTCCCCGCCGCCGGCAGCTGACGTGCGTTGGGAGCTCGCGCTCCGCCATTATCCCTCGCCGCCTTCCTTCTCCTTTTCCTCCTCCTTTTCCTGCTCCTTGCCCCCGGTCCCGGTCCGGCTCGGATCCCGGATCCGGCTTTGGGAACGGCGGCTCCGTGACCCCTCCGGGCGCCTCTTCCCGATTCATCCCTCGACTCCCGTTCCAAACCCTCGGCCACGGCCTTTGGGAACGCGGTTCCAGCCATCGGCGCGGTGGGAATTGTTCCCGATCCATCCCCACCCTCATCCATTCCCAGAGCAGCCCCTTCCCCRCCGCCGAGCCAAGATTCCAGCCAGGAGCCGGGCCCGCGTCCGGCTCCTGCTCCAGAATTCAGGATATTCCCGGCTTCACARCCAGGGAAACCGCGGGTGCTCCGGYGCCCRTYGGAAATGGGAAATTTGGAGACGCCGGCGAAGGTTGGAGGGTGAATTCCCACATTTTTGGGGTTTTGGGAAGCGCTGGGATGGATGAGGACACCACGTAATCCCCGGGGTCTGGATGGGACCCGCAGGTGGGAATTCCGGTCCCAGCATCGGGACCAGCTCCGGAACTCAATCAAAACCATCACCGAACTCAAATCCCATCGTTTTTTTAGGAAAACCTTTCAATTACATCCACTTGGAGGATTCCCTGGGAACATCCAGTTCTCCTGCGCCATYGGGAACTGAAATTTTCCATGGGAAATTCTGAAATCATGGGATTTTTTTTTTCGGGATTGAAAATCCTTCATGATAAAAATCCCGGTGAATTATTCCCCATTTTTCCACATCAATCATTTCCCCTCAGCACTTGGAAAACTATGGAAACACCCGGATATTTCGGGATCCCAAACRCCCGACTCATCCATCCCATTAGCCRAGCCCAACTTCCCGCTATCCCCCTTTTAGGAATATTCCCCCAAAACCCGGCGCTCCTCTCCCTATCCCGCTTCCCCATTTCCCTGCCCAGCTTTTGGGAAGCTCCGAATGCCAGAATTTRGGAAGCTCCCGGGGCTGTGCCGGCCTGGCCCTGCCACCGCCGGGTCCCGGATTTCTTGTCCCCCCCACGCTCCCGGTGCCGGGATTAGGTGGGCTGGATCCAGGAATGTGCTCCGGGATGTGGGAATGGGATCCAGGGCCTGCTGGAGGTGCCTAAATCATTCCAGGGTGGCCCTGGGAATCTCTGGATTTAGGACCCCACTCCCTTCCCAACTCCTTCGGTGTCCGGACGCGAGCCGGGAGTTGTTAAATGTGGGATTTTCCTGGCTGATGTCCCCCGCTGGCAGCCGTTCCCAAGGATTTAGGAGCTGYGGGATGCTGGTCCCAGATCCTGTGCTCTGGAATCGCCCGGATCCCTCGGAGAACTGCTCCAGGGAAACGGTGGGAGAGTTCATCCCATCCCGAGAAAACTCCGCCAGAAGGGAAGGATGAAGGGATGGATGGAGGGATGGATTGAGGCCTCCTCAGGAAAGAACCACTGAATCCCAGAATTCCAATAGGTTTGGGTTGGAAGAGACCCTAAAGATTTTTCTCCAAGGGCAGGGATGCCTCCAACTATCCCAGATGGATCCAAGCCCCATCCAACCCGGCCTCGGACACTCCCAGGGATCCAGGGGCAGCCACAGCTTCTCTGGGAATTCCATCCCAGCGCCTCCCCACCCTCCCAGCCAGGAATTCCTTCCCAACATCCCACCTATCCCTGCCCTCCTTCCCTTCCAAAACCACCCGCGGGACACTCCCGGGGCGGATCCCGGCCCTTCCACCGTSTCCCAGCGCAGAGGGAAACGGGAATCGCGGGATTTTTCGGGCTCGCATCTCTTCCCGACCTCGACTTCCCTGCTTTTTTTTCCCAGGAGAGGAAAAGCCGTGCCAGGCCCATTCCCTGTCCCCTTGCTCCGTCCGGGAGCCGTTCACGAGCCGAGGTGATTAATTTTTAACGGAGTCCTCTTAACTGCCGSGATATAAATAGACCTTCCCGGATGTTTTGCTCCATGCCGGGAATCCCGGGATGCTCCGGGGTGGGGGTCATCGGCAGGGATGGAGCTGTGGGATGGCCCAGGAGTTGTCCCCAAGAAGGGCTGGATGGAGCCCATGGGAGCGCCAGGAACCGCCAGYGGCCAGGCAGGYGAAAATCAYGGAATTACGGAATKGTTTCGGTTGGAAAAGCCCTTGGAGACCTCCAAACCCAACCGTTCCGCCGGCACTTCCTAGGCCGCCACGTCCCCGAGYGCCGCGTCCGCGGGGCTGGTAAATCCCACCGGGAATGGGGACTCCACCCCTGCCCTGGACGGCCCTTTCYGTGAGGAATTTTCCCGATATCCAACCCAAACCTTCCCTGGCACAGCCTGAG
The DNA here is from genome assembly GCA_018881555.1 of Amblyornis subalaris. Taxonomy (NCBI): domain Eukaryota; kingdom Metazoa; phylum Chordata; class Aves; order Passeriformes; family Ptilonorhynchidae; genus Amblyornis; species Amblyornis subalaris. The sequence continues at coordinate 506,951 of JACAXG010000151.1, read as the reverse complement.
GCCCTTCCCCCTCATCCCACCGGGGGACATGGACCTCTCCCCAGCCTGTGCCCCATCCCAGGATCTCCCAGGAATTCCCAGGRATGCCAGCAGGGCACGATCCCCTCATTTAGGGATGCCCCTGTCCCCCACAAACTCCATCCTTCGGGAATGCGGAGCTCTTGGCACAGGGATAACGCTCGGAGCCGGGCGCCAAGACCCCCCCATTCCCAAAGGATGGAGTTCCCAAGCATCCCCTCCCTGAGAAGGGCAGGAAAACACCGGGACCTGAACCTGAGCCTGGCATTGAACTCCTGACCCGGAGAGCAAATCCTTCCCGGCCCTCCTGCCGAGGGATTTGTGGGAATTACACCTCCTCCGCTGGCCCCCCCCATGGTCCTCCTGCCTCCCGGGCCTGGCATTTTCCAGCCCTTCAGGACACCAGGAAGGGGCACTTTTCCCTCCAGGATTCCCTCCGTGAGTCACGGAGAAAGCGGGATGCACGGATACGGGCTTTGGGATGGGTTTGGGATTCCCCCTCCGCTTCCCAGCTCATCCCAAGGACCTCAGCGTCTCCATGGAAATATTAATTAGACTCGTTTGGGGTTAATCACATCCTTGGATTAATTAGGAAAAGCACAGGTTTGGCTCCGGGAGGCAGAGCGGGCACAGGGATCCCTGGAGGGAAGAGGAATTCCCGGGATAGGCGGAAGCAACTTCGCCTGAGCGGGAGCAGCTCCGAAATTCCTTCCCTTTTCCCTGGGTGATCCCCCTCTCTCCCTGGMTGATCCCACCCTCACTCCTGAGTCATTCCCATCTTCCCTGGATGATCCCTCCTGTTCCCTGGGTGATTTTCCTTCTCCTCTGAGTGATCCCTGCTCTCCCTGTATGATCCCACCCTCACTTCCACGTCATTCCCACCTCCCCTGGGCGATTCCCACCTTCCCTGGATGATCCCTGCACTCCCCGGATGATCCCACCCTCACTTCCAGCCGATTCCCACCTCCCCTGGGCGATTCCCACCTTCCCTGGACGATCCCACCCTCACTCCTGGCTGATCCCTGCCCTCCTCCCAACGATTCCCTCTCTCCCCGGCCGATCCCCCCACCCTGGAGCAGGAACCGGAGCCAAGAAATCCCAAATCCCGCACTCCCCCTCCCCATCCTGCCTCCAGCTCTGCCAACCGGCGGGATCAGGTGCCAGGCAAGTAAAATAAAAACCTAAAAAAGGCCTTTTTTCCCCCCCTCTCCAGCAGGATTCCAGCAGGATTCCAGCAGGATTCCAGCAGGATTCCCGCAGGATCCCAGCCCGGCCGGTGGCAGCACCGCCGGGAATGCTGGGCTGCAGCATTCCAGCTGCGCCGACACCGTGTCTCTTCCCATCTCATCACATTCCCTCCTCGCCGGGATGAATCATTCCCGCCCTCCCCAAMCATCCACAGGCGCAAAAATCCCCATTCCCGGTGGCCTCTTCCTTCAGGGTTCCCGTGGCATCCAGGGGTGGTGGAACAGGGAAAAGTCGGGGGGGGGATTCCTGGTCTTGGGATCAAGGATCTGCCCCAGTGTCCCTAAAAAAGATCCATGGGTTGGGATCCACCACCAAAATTCCTGTTGGTTCCTAAATCCTGGGAGCTGCTCGGGGATAAACGCTGGGAATGAATCAATCACCAGAAGCACCCAAAAATATTGGGATCGCTGCAAAAGTTGGATTTCTCCCTGTTTGCAGGGGCTGGTGGTGATGATCCCTCTCCAGGCCGCTTCCRGGTGGGATCAGCACCCTCCAGACCAGCTGGAAAACTTGGTCTGCTCAGCTCTTGGAATGCCCGAGGGAACCTCCTGGCCGTGAAAATCCGGGAATCGGGAAAGGGGGGATGCCTGAGTGTGAAAGCGGGGATGGAAGAGGAGGAATTCGGGAATGAAGCCTGGAACGGTGATCCCGGAGAGGGCCAGGCGGCCGGGGGGAGCCTGGAATTGGCTGCGGGGAAGGGAAACGGCGTGAAAAGCATGGAAAGGGATTCAAAAAGCGGCGGGAAAGGACGGGAATTGCATCCCGAGGGAAAGGCTGTGTCCCCAAAGGCCACACCCTCTGTTCCCAGGGGACAAACTCTGCCCCCGGGAGAGATGCCGGGAARAGGGGAATCCTGGGAAGAGGGATTTGGGAAAAGCTGGGGACACAAAGCTTGGCCCTTGTCCCGGCACGGCCGAGCCCACCCGTGTCACTCCTGGAGCCGTGGAAGGATCTCGGGAAGAGGGATCCCGGGAAGAGGGACCCCAAGGAAAGGACCTTGGGAAGAGAGATCCCAGGAAGAGGAACCCCAAGGCATTTTTCTCCCGACCACGGCGCAGCCAAATCCCATCCCAAATCCTCCTCCTCGCCAAAATCCTTGTTCTGCCACCAAAAAAAGTACCAGGAATGGCGATTTTTCCTCCCCCAAATCCCACCYCTCGGCACGCACCGGGAGCCCGGAGCTGGGGCCTGGCTGCTGATGGCCGGGATGGGTTTGTTCCATAAAAAGGTTTGGGAAAATTGGAATTATTTCCCGTGTGAATGGATGGAAGCGACGCCAGGCTGGGCAGGGAATGGGGCGGACGGGGCTGGGGGGGATGTTCTGAATTCCATAATAATAATAATAATAATAATAATAATAATAATAATAATAATAATAATAATAATAATAATAATAATA
>JACAXG010000151.1:471876-488722 GCA_018881555.1 Amblyornis subalaris | reverse complement strand
GTCACCCAGTCTCTGACCCTGCCACCCTGCCCGTGACCCTGCCCCTGTCACCCTGCCCGTGACCTTGCCACCCTGCCCGTTACCCTGCCCCTCCCACCCTGCCCCTGTCCATGACCCTGCCACCCTGTCCCTGCCACCCTGCCTGTGACCCTGCCCCTCCTACCCTGCCCCTGTCCATGACCCTGCCACTCTGTCCCTGTGACCCTGCCTGTGACCCTGCCACCCTGCCCCTGTCCGTGACTCTGCCACCCTGCCCCTGCCACCCTGCCCGTGACCCTGCCCGTGACCCTGCCACCCTGGCCATGACCCTGCCTGAGCCACCCTGCCCCTGCCCCTGTCACCCTTTCCCTGCCACCCTACCCGTGACCCTGTCACCCTGCCCGTGACCCTGTCACCCTGTTCCTGCCACCCTGCCCGTGTCACCCTGACCCTTCCCCTGCCACCCTGTGGCCACGCTGCCCGGGACAGGGGTGGGGACAGGGGTGGGAATGGGGACAGGGATGGGGCTGGAGATTGGGGTGGGGACAGGAACCAGAACAGGGATGGGCATGGGGATGGGGCTGGAGATGGGAATGGGGACACGGAGCAGGACAGGGATGGGCAATGGGACTGGGGATGGGAATGGGGCTGGGGATGGGAATGGGGATGGGGATGGGAATGGGGATGGGGATGGGAACAGGGACTAGGACAGGGATGGGGACAGGGATGGGGATGAGGACAGAAATGGGGACAGGGATGGGGACAGGAATGGAACTGGGGATGTGGATGGGTACAGGGACCAGGATAGAGATGAGGGCAGGGATGGGGATAGGGGTGGGAATGAGGACACGGATGGGGATGGGGACATAAATGGGGACAGGGATGGGACTGCAGATGAGGCTGTGGCTGGGGATGGAAATGAAGATGGGAACAGAGACCGGGACAGGGCCTCCCTGGCATCGGGACAGGGATCAGGGCAGGAATGAGGACAGGGATAGGGTCAGGGACAGGGATTTGGGCAAGGACAGTGACAGGGATGGGGACAACCCCTGGGAACAGCAGCTCGGGAACACAAACAGGAGCAGCGGAACAGGCGGAGAAGGGGAATTAAACACCCCCAGGAGCCCCCCACCCCACACTCCCCCCCCAACCCCGAGCCCCCCACCCCAAACCGTGCCCGGGAAGCTCCAGCTCCACGTTCCGAAGCACCGCGGGCCCCGTCCGGCGGCGCCGTGGCCGCAGAGTGACCTCTAACGGCCGCGGGGGACACAGGGAAGCAGAGCCCCCATCCTCATCCCACCCTTCTTCCCAGGCGCCGAGGGGGGCCTGGGGACCCCTCTGCTCCCCGCTCCAGCGGGACACCGGCATGGATGGCCGGGAAAAGCGCGTCCCCCKTGTCCCGGCCGGTGGCTTTGGTGCGGAGGGTGGTGACAAACAGGATGTTCCCGGGAGCTTGGATTTTATTCTTTTCCCGGGATTTCACAGCTCGGAGATGTCACCGGTGCCTGGCACGTGACGCGGTGACCCCAAAGTGCGCCCGGCGGCGGCTGGGATGGGATCCCCAGGGGAGCGGCCGCCTGGATCCGGCCGGGAGCGGGAAATTCCAGCCGTTCCGGGGATCACGGTGCTCCATCCGCCTGGAAGAGGTTGGCGCCGGCTGGGGACACCCTGCCCGCGGCCAGGACGGGTCCCCAGAGCTGTCCCCGCGCGGGTCCCCACCTGTGGCAGGTCCTGTTTGCTCCTCAGCTCCAAGGTGTCCTCGGCGTCTGCCCAGCCCCGCAACTTCCTGATCCTGGAAGGGAGCAGAGGGAGCTGCCGCCCCTGGGGCTGGCTCAGCCCGGGGTCCCTGTGCCCCCACTCCAGGGTCCCTGTCCTGACATTGGGGTCCCTGTCCTGACATTGGGGTCCCTGTCCCACCCTGGGGTCCCTGTGCCCCCATTCCAGGGTCCCTGTCCCCCCAGCCCTGTGTCCCTGTCCTGACATTGGGGTCCCTGTCCCACCCTGGGATCCTTGTCGCAATGCTGGGATCCCTGTCCCCACTTCGGGGTCCCCGTCCTACCAYCCTGGGGTYCCTGTCCTGACACCAAGGTCCCTGTCCCGATACCGAGGTCCCTGTCCCGGTGCCAGGGTCGCTGTCCTGATACCCTGGGGTCCCTGTCCCCTGACCCTGGGGTCCCTGAGCCACCCTGGTGTCCCTGTCCTACCATCTTGGGGTCCCTGTCCCGCCCTGGGGTCCCTGTCCTGACATCAGTGTCCCTGTCCCAATACCGGGATTCCTGTCCCCTGATCCCGGGGTCCCTGTGCCACCTCGGGGTCCCTGTCCCCCCATCCCAGGGTCCCTGTCCTGRCACCCTGGGGTCCCTGTSCCRCCCTGGGGTCCCTGTCCCGACACCAAAGTCCCTGTCCCAATGCCAGGATTCCTGTCCCCCGACCCCGGGGTCCTTGTCCCCTCATCCCGGTGTCCCTGTCCCCCCACCCCACGCCCTCCCCAGGACATTACCTGGGCCACACCTTCCCAGCCAGGAGGGCCAGGCTGGCCACGCCCACGACGGCCACGAGCAGCCCGGCCAGGACGGTGAAGGTCCTCAGGCGGCTCAGAGCTGCGGGCACGGCGGGGTCAGCGCCCCTCGGACCCCCCCCCCCAGGGCCTTGGGGTGCCCCAAGGGGGTGGAGGGGACCTCGGGGTGGCAGCTGTGACGGCCAAATGCGGGTGGGGTGGGGGGACACCAGGCCGGGTGCCACCCACGAGGGACGAGGGGGATGTCCGCACTCCCTCCCTCTATCCCCGCCCGTCCCACCCCATTTCCCTCTTCCAGGGCGGTTTATTTTTAGGATTTCCGCGGCAACCCCGCGCCCCACTCACTGCTGACGTCGAAGTCGGCGCTGGCCGTGGCGTTGCCCAGCGCGTTGGTGGCCACGCACAGGTAGCGTCCCCCGGTCCCCTCCGTGCCCAGCTCCACGCGCAGGGCGTTGTGCGAGGCCGTGGCCCGCACCCCCGAGGCCACCGCGGGGGACAGGCTGGTGGCCAGGAGGCGGCCGCGGTGGTGCAGGGCCAGCGAGGAGGGCGGGTGGCTGTCGGCCCGGCACAGCACGATGCCCGCGGCGCCGCGCCCGTTCTCCAGGAAGGTGCTGACGGACACGGCCCGCGGGGGATCTGTGGGGCGGGACGGCGCGACGGGGCGTGGGGCAGCGAAAGGGGCTTAGCGCGTCCCCGCTCCAGCCTGGGTCTGCCCCATCCCGCTCGTTCCGGGCTGTTGGATTCACGCCCTCTCCAATCCACTGCTCCCACCCCCAGCAGAATTCCCCCGACTTGGAGCTTCTCGGCTCCAAGTTTGACTTTTGAGGGGCCAATCCCAGAAAAAACTTGGCTTTTGAGGGGCCAGTCCTAGAAAAAAAAAACCCCAAATTTCCCTTTTCTGGGTCACCAAGAGCTTCCTAACACATCCCTCCTTCRTCCCGGGTCATCATCACTCCCTCTCCGGCCCTTTCCTCCCACCCCCAGCTGGAAAATCCCCCCCGACTTGGAGCTTCCTGGCTCCAAATCTAACTTTTGAGGGCAAATCCTAAAAATAATCCCCAAAGTCCCCTTCCCTGGCTCGCTTAACTCATCCCTTCTCCAGCCTGGATCATTCCCACCCCACCCATCCCAGCGCTGCTGCCTTCCCGTGTTCCCCAGCCCCTCGTTCCACGCCCACCGGGAGAATCCCTCGCTTTTGGGGCGTTTTGCCTCCAGATCTGACCCCAAAAAAGACCCCCCCCAACCCCTTCCGGGGCTCCAAAGGGAGAGGAGCGGGGCGGGAAAAGGAGGAAGAGGAGGAGGAAAGCCCCGCTGGCCCGCGCGGGGGGTGGGACGTGCGACACGGGCTGGGGACGCCCGGGGGGGATTTGGGRACACACTCACAGAGGACGCTGAGGCTGAGGGGGGCCGAGCTGGCCGTGCCCCACGTCCCGCTGGCCTGGCACCGGTAGGAGCCGGCGTCGGCGCTGGACACGCGGCCCAGGACCAAGGACTGTCCCTCCCGCAGCCACCGCCCGTCGCGGTGCCACGTGAAGTTGCCACCTTCGTCGCCCCACGCGGCGGCCGAGCAGCTCATGGCCACCCTGGTGCCCTCGGGGACCTCCTGGGACGGCACCACCGTCACGGCCACCCCTGAGGAGGAGGAAGAGGAGGGCGATCGAGGACCCAAGCCGCGCCCGGGACGCCGACCCCAAGCCCCCGCGGGACGGGGACGCGCGCGGTTCGGGGGACGAGGCGGGGGGAGCGCTCACCTCGCACCTCCAGCCGCAGGGACGCGGTGGCCGAGCCGCGGCTGTTGGTGGCCGAGCACAGGTAGAGCCCCGCGTCGCCCAGCTCCAGCGGCCCCACGGCCACCCGCAGCGAGTTGGGGGCGGCCCGCACGTCGAAGCGCGGGTGGGACGGGCCCCGCGTGGACGCCAGCGGCGGGTGGCCGCGGCCCCGGCTCACGGCCAGCTCCGAGGGGGGGACGCTGTCGGCCGAGCAGAGCAGCACCGCCTGCCGCCCCCCGCGGGGGTCCACGAGCGACGCGAAGCTGGGCTCCCGCGGGGCGTCTGCGGCCGCAAGGACGGCGAGTGACCCCCGAGCGTCCCCAGGCCGGCGGCCCGAGCCACGAGCCACGAGCCACGAGCCACGAGGGGAAAACCGGGAGCGTCCCGCTCCCCGCAGCGGCGCCGTGTCACCAGGTGGCGACACAGCCCCGGCCGCGACATCCCCGTCCCCTCCCCACTCACAGAGCACGGCGAGGGCGGCGGGAGGGGCGCGGCGACCCCGGCCCGCCTGGCAGCCGTAGAGCCCCGCGTCGGTGCGGAGGGCGCGGAGCCCCAGAGAGGGGTCGGGGCCCTCCCGCAGCCAGCGCCCGTTCTTGAACCACGTGTAGAGGGTCCCCGGCGCGGCGTGGGGGTCCTGGCAGGTCAAGGTCACCTCTGTCCCCTCCGGCACCTCGGGGGAGGGGCGCACCAGCACCCTGGTGGCTGCCGGGGAGAGGAGGGGGTTGGTCGCCAGCGTGCCCCGATATGGGGTACCGCACCCCTCGGTGCCACCGGGGGGGGGGTCCCCAGCTCCTCGCCCCCCTCCTCACCTTGCACCCGGAGGGTGAGGGACGCGCGGGCGGTGCCGAGGGGGCTGCGTGCCTGGCACTCGTATTCCCCCTCGTCTTCCTCGGAGGCTTCCCGGAATTCCGCGCGCAGGGCGTTGGGAGAGGGGGACGCGACSATGCTGTGCCCGGGGAGGGGGTCGCCGCCTCCGGGGGGGCTGGAGGCCAGCGGGTGCCCCGCCTTGAGCAGGGTGAGCTGGGCCGGGGGGTGGCTGTCCACGGAGCAGAGCAGGATGGTGGCCGTGCCCCGGCTGCTCTCCACGAAGGATTCCAGCCGCAGGTTCCTGGGGGGGTCTGCGGGGCGGGAGTGGGGGCGAGGAGAGGTGGGATAATCGTGGAATTGGATGGGTTGGGAAAGCTCTCCGAGGTTATCGAGTCCGACTGCCCAGGCCGCCACTGACCGTGTCCCCAAGTGCCACATCCCAAGGAGGAATTTTCCCGATATCCTCCCCTGGCACAGCTCGAGGCCCTTCCCTCTCATCCCCTCCCTTGTTCCCTGGGATAAGATCCCAAATSCCCCCCAGGATCCCAAATCCCAAATCCCCCCCTGGCTGCCCYCTCCTGTCAGGGAGTTGTGGAGAGCCAGGAGGTCCCCCCTGCGCCTCCTTTTCTCCAGGCCCTCCTCACGCAGATTCAGGARTTAACACCACGTTTTTCTCATAAAAAGAGGGGAAAAAATAATCTCATGTTCTGACTTGCAACTACATTTTTTTTTTCCCTGATTTTTTTTTTTTTTTTTGAAACAAAGCCTGGTTTTCATTTTCCCGATCCGGGGCTAAAAAAAAAGATCCTAAATCCCGCGTTAATTTCTGAAAGCCAAAGATTTCCCTGCTGTGTCTGGGGATGGAAACTTGGAGGAGGTTCTGGGGGTGGCGTGGGGGGTCTTCGGGCGGGTCTGGGTTGTCTTGGCTTAATTATCCCTTGGGATCTCATTTTTGAGACCCCCTAATTAATTGGCCGCCCCAAACCAAGCCAGGCCTATCCCAAGGGGACCGAGGGGCACACAAAGGGACGGGAGGTGACACGGAGCCCGCCCCTGGGGACTCACAGAGCACGTTGAGGGTGGCGGGGATGGCGCTGCCGTTCCGGGCCGGGGTCCGTACGGAGCAGCGGTAGGAGCCGGCGTGGGCGGCGGTGACTCCCGGGAAGGTGAGGTTTTGGGAAGAGCCGGCGGGCAGCCGCACGCCGTTCCGGTACCAGGCGTAGCTCAGCACCCCCCCGGCCCCGCCCGCCACCGCGCAGGTCAGGGTGGCAGGGTCCCCTTCCCGCACGTCCGGGGACGGCCGGATCCACACCCGGATGGCTGAGGAGGAGGGAAGGAAAAGATGGTGATCCCACGCTTTCCGGGGTGGGAAAAGTCGGGGAGTTGCAGGGCAGTAAAAGGGGGGAATGGCGGCAAGCGCAGGTGGCTCCGTTCCCACGGTGTTCCCGCGGATTTTGTTTGGGATGCCCYAGCCCTGGAAGTGTCCGAGGCCRGGTTGGACGGGGCTTGGAGCAACCTGGGATGGTGGAAGGTGTCCCTGCTCRTGGCAAGGGGTGGGATTGATGGGATTTAAGGTCCCTCCCAACCCAAACCGSTCTGATTCCATGGTTCCCGGGGTGATGCTGGCTGCGTGGTGGCAGCCAGGATGGTCCCATGGAYGGACAGAGCAAAGCCAGCCCTTGGAATCACATCCAAGAGGAGCCRTGTCCCTTTTCCATGTGCCTGGGACACATGCAGCTCTCTGGGAACACCTCCATCCCCATAAACACAGATTTTCCCCCTTTCCTTCTCTGTTTTCATCCTGTCCATTCCATTCCAGTTCCCCCCCGCCCTCCCTCCCCCATTCCCAAAGCTCCAGCAGCGCTTTCCTTCACCTCCTCACCATAACCCCAATTCCATCACCTGCTCCGCTGCCCGTAGCTCTCCATCCGCTTCCTATCCCCTTCCCATTCCCATTCCTATTCCCAATCCCATTCCCATCCTCCAGCAGCGCTTTCCTTCACCTTCTCACCATAACCCCAATCCCATTGCTCCCCTGCTGCCGCAGCTCTCTATTCCCTTCCTATCCCCATTCCTATTCCCAGTCCCATTCCCATCCTCCAGCAGTGCTTTCCTTCACTTCCTCACCGTAACCCCAATTCCATCATCTGCTCCGCTGCCCGTAGCTCTCCATCCCCTTCCTATCCCTTTCCCTTTCCCATTCCCATTCCTATTCCCAATCCCATTCCCATCCTCCAGCAGCGCCTTCCTTCACCTCCTCACCATAACCCCAATCCCATCACCCACCCCGCTGCCCGCAGCTCTCCATCTCCTTCCCCTTCCCCTTCCCCTTCCCCTTTCCCTTCCCCTTCCCCTTCCCCTTCCCAATCCCATTCCCAATCCCATTCCCAATCCCATTCCCATTCCCAATCCCATTCCCATCCTCCAGCAGCGCTTTCCTTCACCTCCTCACCATAACCCCAATCCCATCACCCACCCCGCTTCCCGCAGCTCTCCATCCCCTTCCCATCCCCTTCCCATTCCCATCCCCGTGACTCACCGCCTCCGGAGAAGTTCCCGGCGGCGCTGGCGTTGCCGTGGGCGTTGCTGGCCACGCACCGGTACTCGCCCTCGTCCTGCAGCAGCACGGGCTGGACCCGGACCCGCAGGACGTTGGTGGCCGCGGTGACGCTGAGCCGGGGGCTGGGGACGGGCGGTGGCAGGGCCGTGGAGGCCACCAGAGCCCCGTCCTTGAGGAGAGCCAGCCGTGCCGGCGGGACGCTGTCCACGGAGCACTCCAGGATGCCGCGCTGTCCCGACAGAGGCTCCAGGAAGGTGCTCAGCACCGGCACCCGCGGCGGGTCTGCCCGGGAGGGTGGGAGAGCCCCGAGATGCACCCGGAGATCCCCTGGGATCCGGCTCGGTGCCAGTGGCCAGCCCGGTGCCATCCCATTGGTGCCGTTCCATCCCAGCACCATTCCAGTGGTGCCATCCCCTCAGCACCATTCCATCGGCACTCTCCCATCCCAGCACCATCCCACTGGCACCATTCCAGTGGTACCATCCCATTGATGCCATTCTAGTGGTACCATCCCACWGGCACCATCCCATCGGCACAATCCTGTTGGCGCCATTCCAGTGGTACCATCCCATYGGCACCRTCCCATCAGTACGATCCCATTGGCACCATTCCATCCCTGCACCGTTCCAGCGGTACCATCCCGTCGGAACCATCCCATCAGTACGATCCCACTGGCACCATTCCATCCCAGCACCATTCCAGTGGCACCATCCCATTGGTACCATCCCATTGGCACCATCCCATCAGTACGATCCCATTGGCACCATTCCGTCCCAGCACCGTTCCAGTGGTACCATCCCGTTGGCACCATCCCGTTGGCACCATTCCATCGGCACCATCCCATCGGCACCATCCCATCAGCACCATTCCATCGGCACCATCCCATCAGCACCATTCCATCAGCACCATTCCATCGGCACCGTCCCATCGGTGCCATTCCATCAGCACCATTCCATCGGCACCATCCAATCGGCGCCACTCCATTGGCGCCATTGCATTCTGGCACCATCCCATTGCAGCACCATCCCACTGGCACCATGCCATCGGCACCATGCCATCAGTACCATCCCATCCTGGCACCACCCCATCGGCACTATCACATCCTCACCATCCCATTGGCACCATCCCATCCTGGCACCATCCCATGCTCAGCATCCCATTGGCACCGTCCCGTTCCAGCACCATCCCATTGACACCATCTCATCACCTCTATCCCATTGGCACCATCCTATCCCAGCACCATCCCACTGGCACCATCCCATTGCAGCACCATCCCATTGATACCATCCCATCATCTCCACCCCACTGGCACCATCCCATCGACACCATCCCATCATCTCCATCCCATTGGCACCATCCCATCCCAGCACTATCCCACTAACACCATCCCACTAACACCATCCCATTGGGACTATCCCATCCCTGAACCATCCCAGTGACACCATCTCATCAGCACAATCCCATGCCACAACCATCCCATTGGCGCTATCCCACTGGCACCAGCCCATTCCAGCACCATCCCATCGGCACCACCCCGTCCACACCATCCCAGCACTATCCCACTGGCACCATCCCACTAACACCATCCCATTGGGACTATCCCATCCCATCCCAGCACCATCCCATTGGCACCATCCCATCCTCAGCATCCCATTGGCCCCATCCCATTGGGACTATCCCATCCCAGCACCATCCCATTGGCACCATCCCATCAGCACAATCCCATCCCTGAACCATCCCACTGACACCATCTCATCAGCACAATCCCATGCCAGCGCCATCCCACTGACACCATCCCATCATCTCCATCCCGTTGGCGCTATCCCAGTGGCACCATCCCATTCCAGCATCATCCCATCATCACCACCCCTTCTACACTATCCCAGCCCAGCACCATGCCATTGGCACCATCCCATTCCAGCACCACCCCACCGGCACCGTCCCACCATCCTCATCCCATCCCAGCACCATCCCAACCCCATCCCATCCCCATCCCATCCCATCCCATCCCATCCCATCCCATCCCATCCCATCCCATCCCATCCCATCCCATCCCATCCCATCCCAGCATTCCATCGCCCCTCCCGGCCCCGCGGCGGGTGCCACTCACAGGACACGCGCAGGGTGACAGCGGGGGATGTGCTGGTCCCCGCGGGGCCCCGGGCGCGGCAGTGGTAGGGCCCGGCGGCCGCGCCGGTGACACCGGCCAGCACCAGGACGCTGTCGGGGCCCTCCCGGAGCCGCTCGCTGTCCTTGTACCAGGAGTAGACGGTGTCACCCGCCGGCTCTCCGGCCACCTGGCACCTCAGGGACACCGTGTCCCCTTCCAGCACCTCCGAGGACGGCGAGATCAGCACTCGGGCAGCTGGAGCGGGGACAGTGCCACCTCAGAGGGGACAGGGCAGAGCCCGGCACTGCCGGTGTCCCCTCATCGCTTCCTTAACCCGGGGGGTGGGATATTCCCGCTCTGCCCGAGGATTTGGGACGGCCCCGGGGTGACACCGGTGCTCCCTGTCCCCACTGAGCGTCCCCAACTCCATCCCTGGCTGAGGCGCTGGAATACGGGGATGGCACCGGGAGGGATGTGGTGGCACTGGGAGCGCGCACACGCGGTCGTTCCCACGGGATGAGCCACCCCGATCCCCGAATCCCGAGACCCTCACCCTGCACGCGCAGGTAGAGCCGGCTCTCGGCGGAGCCGTGCGCGTTGGTGGCCGTGCACCGGTAGCTGCCGTCGTCCGCCGGCGTCACCTCCCGGATCTCCACCCGCAGCGAGTTGGGGGCGGCGGACACGGTGACCCGCGGGCTGCTCCCGCCGGCGCTGGTGGCCACCGGCTCCCGGTCCCGGAGCAGGGCCAGCTGGGCCGGGGGGTTGCTGGCCACGGAGCACTGGAAGATGGCCAGGGAGCCCCGCTCGGCCTCCAGGAAAGCCGTCAGGAGAGGGTCCCGAGGGGGGTCTGCCAGGGGGGAATGGGGTGAGAGGCCGCGAATCCCGGCGGGAGAGGGGTCCTGGGGAGGAACGGCGGGTGTGGGGTTGTGGGAAGGGGTGGGAGGGAAGGGGAAAGGGGAAAGGGGAAAGGGGAAAGGGGAAAGGGGAAATGGAAAAAAGAAAAAGGAGAAAGGGGAAAGGGGAAAGGGAAAGGGGAAAGGGGAAAAGGGGAAAAGGGAAAGGGAAGGGAAAAGGAAAAGGGTAAGAGAAGGGAAAGGGAAAAGGGAAAAGGGAAAAGGGAAAAGGGAAAAGGGAAAAGGGAAAAGGGAAAAGGGAAAAGGGAAAGGGAAAATGGAAAAGCGGAAAAGGAAATGGAAGGGAAAAGAGGAAAAGGATATGGAAGGGAAAAGGAGAAAGGGAAAGAGAAAGGAAAAGGGGAAAGCGAAAAAGGGAAAAGGGGAAAAGGAAGGGAAAGGGGAAAAGGGCAAGGGCAAGGGAAAGTCCATACACAGCACATCCAGGAGGACGTCRGGAGAGCTGCGGCTGCCGCCCGCGGTGCTGGCCTGGCACCGGTAGATCCCGGCGTCCCCGCTGGCCACCGGCCGGAGCAGCAGCGAGGCGGCCGAGCCCTGGGCGATGCGCCGCCCGTTGTGGTACCAGGTGACGTTGGGGACGGCCGGGGAGCCGCTGCTCAGGTGACAGGTGAGGGTGGCGTTGTCACCCTCCGGCACGCGGGGGGACGGGGACACCGTGACGTTGGCGGCTGCGGGCGGGAAAAACGGGGCCCGGTGTCAGCGGTGGGGGGACAACCCCCCGAAGGACATCGTGGACGCTCCGCAGGGCAAATTCCGGCTGATTCCGCAGGGCCAGGGTGGGGACAGCTCCGAGCCTGGCRGTGCCACCGGCCCGGGGATGTTCCTTGGTCACATTTTGCTCCATGTCCCTGTCACGCACACTGGGAATCCCCACGAGGAGCTGGAATGCCATGGAGGAGCCTCCAAACCCCCCCGGAAGGGATGGATCTCCCATTTTAACCCCTCCATGCTCCATCCAAGTGCCAGAGGATTCGTTCATGGAATTTTTTCCCCGGGAGGAGCTGTTTGACGCCTGGATTTCACAGACATCCGTGACATTTCTGCTCCTCCCGCCTCCATCTCCCGAGCTCAACCCCTTCCCCGGCATTCCCTTCCCACGCTCCCCTCTCCCAGAATATTCCCAGACGCCACAACCCTGTCCCCTGTCCCATCTCCCCACTCACTGTCGGCCTGGAAATCCACGGTGGCGCTGGCGCTTCCCTGGGAATTCCCGGCCCGGCACTCGTAGATCCCCTCGTCCTCCACCACCACATCCCGGATTTCCACCTTCAGGCTGTTGTAGGATCGGGTGACGCTGACCCTGGGGCCGGCGGCGGGGGSACAGCCCCCGGTGCAGGCGATGACGTCGTCCCCTTTCCGGAGGGTCAGGTTGGATTCGGGATCGCTCTCCACRGAGCACTGGATGATGCCCAGGCGCCCGCCCCGGCTCTGCAGGAATGAGCTCATCGCCGGCTGCCTCGGGGGATCTGTGGAGGGAAAAGTGGATCCACGAGGGTGGGAAAACCCCCAGGATCCAAGGGATTGGTGTTTCCAGCGCCGCCTGAGCATCCAGGTTGGATGSGGTTTGGAATAAYYTGGGATAGTGKAAGGTGTTCCTGCCTGTGGCAGAGGGGTTGGAATGAGRKGGGATTTGARGTCCCTCCCAACCCAAASCAGGGGTAAAACACCACTGAATYCAMGAGGTTGGGAGAATCCAAGGGAYTGGTGCTTCCCAGTGCTGCCTGAGCAGCTGTTGGACAWCCAGGTTGGATGKRGTTTGGAATAACCTGGGATAGTGGGAGATTTCCCTGCCCAGGGAAGAGGGGTTGGAATGAGGTGGGATTTGAAGTCTCTCTCATCCAAAACCAGGGGTAAAACTGGATCCATGAGGTGGGAAAACCTCCARAATCCAAGGGGTTGATGCTTCCAGCACCACCTGAGCATCCAGGTCGGATGGGGCTTGGAATAATCTGGGATAGTGGGAGCTGTCCCTGCCGTGGCGGAGGCRTTGGAATGAGAKGGGCTTTGAGGTCCTTCCCAATCCAAACCATTCACGGCTCCCTCACCATTTACTGTTATTAAAACTCTTGGGAAGGTGGGAATTCTCCAAGTTCCTCCTTCCCCAAACTCCCAGATTTACCAGCGAAAGGGAATTTTCCACCCTCTCCCCCCATTCCTGCCCAAGAGCTCCTTGGCCATGCTTGGTGGGAATGGAGGAAACTTCCGAGTGGGAGCAGCCCCAGGACCCCCCGGAATTCCCGCAGGATGCTCACAGAGCACATGGAGCGCGACGGCCTCCGAGGTGTCGCTGCCGTTCCCGCTCCGGACCTGGCACCGGAAGGCGCCGGCGTCGTCCCCGCGGATGGACGGGAAGCGCAGGGTCGGGAATGAGCTCTCCCGGAGCCTCCTGCCGTTCCTGTACCAGGAGTAGAGAGGCTCCTCCGCCGCGTCCCSCGGCCCCACGCAGGTCAGGGTGACCGCGGTCCCCTCCGGAACCTCCGCCGAGGGCTGGATCAGGAGCTCTGCGGCTGGAGGAGGGACGGGAGAGGGATTTCAGGGAGGGAAGGAGGGAATTCCCGGCTGCCGACCTTCACCCTTCCCGTGGCTGCATCCAGGTCCTCTTCCCTGAGTCCCCTCCCTTGCCGGAGCCCGTGGGGGCTGTGGGTGACATTCCCTGGGGACACCGGACATCTCCCTCCCGTGGGGTCTGTGGGATGGCAGTGGCTGACATTCCCTGGGGACACTGGATATCTCCATCCCGTGGGGTCTGTGGGATGTTGGACATCTCCATCCCGTGGGGTCTGTGGGATGGCAGTGGGTGACATTCCCTGGGGACANACTGGATATCTCCATCCCGTGGGGTCTGTGGGATGTTGGACATCTCCATCCCGTGGGGTCTGTGGGATGGCAGTGGGTGACATTCCCTGGGGACATCGGACATCTCCATCCCAGCTCTCTGCCACCAGCACAGGCAAACTGGGCTCTTCCTGACCCTTTCCCGCTTTTTCCAACTGCCGTGTTCATCCAGGTGAGCTTTTCCCGGGACAGACCCTGTCCCCTCTTCCCACTGGTTGGGCCTCGTCCGATTTCCAATTCCCCACCGGGACACCCAAACCCGGGTTTGGTTTCTCTGGAATTGGGCCTTGAGATCTCTTTTGGGGTATTTTTGGCCATCCCAAGGGATGTTCCTCTTGGACATCTCCCTCTGCCGCCTCTGTCACCCAAAACCATCCGGACTGGGGGGTCAGGGGACGGAGCAGGTGGGGACGGATGGGGTGGAAAAGTCTGGACAAATTCCCTCCCGATTTCGTGGCGTTTCGGAAAACAAAACTCGGGAGCGCCTCCAGCTCCCAAAGCGGCTCCGAACCCGCCCAGGAGGGGACACCAYAGCCCCAAGACACCGATGTCCCCCGGTGCCACCACGGGGGTCCCTCCCGTCACCCCGGACTCACCGCGGGCCACGAGGACCTTGGTGGCACTGGCCTTGCCGTGGACGTTGCTGGCGGTGCAGCTGTAATTCCCGCTATCCCGGGCTCCCGCATCCCGGATTTCCAGCCGCAGGGCGTTGCGGGAGGCGGTGACACCGAGCCGCCGGCTCGGGGCCACCTGTGGCTCGCTGGTGGCCAGCACGGAGCYGTCGCGGTCGATGGCCAGGGCGGCCGGAGGGTGGCTGTCCACGGTGCAGCGGACGATGACCAGCCGGCCGCCCTGGGTCTCCTGGAAGAGCGCCAGGGTGGGAATCCGGGGCGGATCTGCGGGAAGGGAGAGGAGGCTGAGCTCGGGACGTCCCCGCGGTGTGGCCACRGGGAAGATCCCGGAGCGGTTGGGTTGGGAGGGAGCGTAAATCCCACCCGGTTCYCACGGGCAGGGACACCTYCYGCTATCCCAGGTCCAACCCGGCCTTCGGCACTTCCAGGGATGGAGCGGGTCCCCCACCCGCCCTGGATGTCACCATCTGCTTCCCCCATGTGACACGGGGTCAGATTTACCCCAAAACTGGCAAAGCCAACCCCGGACTCTTTTATTTTCCCCCCGACTTGCAAAACCTCCCSAGCTGTTCTCATCCCGCTGGGTTCTCCACGAAAAAACCCCCCGAAAGCTTAGGGAATGGAGGGGATTAGCGGGAAAAGCCTCAACGGGCAGGTCCCAAATGCCACTCCGTGCCACCTTCACGCGTGGCTCGCGGCCRAAAATTGTCGCATTCCCAGAAAATTCAACCAGCGGGGCTGAGCCCCTTCCCCAGCTGCACCCRAGGCGCTCGGGAAGAGGTTTTTTTGTGGGATGCCGTGGATTTTGGGGGTTTGCCCCGCCCCCCGCGCGGCCGGAGGYGGTGGCACTCACACGTCACGCTGAGGCTGATGGCCTGTGACGTGTCACTGCCCTGGCTGTTGGTCACTTGGCAGGAGTAGTAGCCGGCGTCGCCGGCGGCCACCGCCGGGAAGAGGAGGSTGTGGGCCGGGCCCTCCCGGAGCCACGCGCTGTTCTTGAACCAGGCGTAGGTCAGCTCCTCGGGGTGTCCCTCCCGCCCGGGGACGTCGCAGGACAAGGTGGTGGCCGTCCCCTCSAGCACCTCGGCCGCGGGGCTGGCCGAGATCTCTGCGGCTGACGGAGACGGGAGGGAGTTTAGGATGGTCCCAAAGGCGGGAAAATCCCCCATCCCAAATCCCCCATCCCAAATGCCCCGTCCCAGAGCCTGGGAGAAGATGGGAGCCCCCCGGGGGTGACAAAGAAGTGGGGATGTTTGGGTTTGTCCCCCACCACCAGCTGGGGACACTTGGCAAAACCCCACGGGAAAAACTCCCGGTGGGTGGGGAGGGGGATTTGAGGGGAGCAGAGGGACCCATKCGGGGGGAGATGCTCCCTGTGGGATTCCAGCATAGGCAGGGAAGCTGGGATTTGTCTTTGGGATCCTCTTTGCTGCAGGATCTGGTGGGGAGAGGATCCTTTTCACGGGAGGGTGTGGAGGCCCTGGAGTGGATTTCCCAGAGAAGCTGTGGACACCCCACCCCTGGAAGCGTCCAAGGCCAGGTCGGACAGGGCCTTRGGATAGTGGGAGGTGTCCCTGCCCAYGGATGGGGTGGGAATGACCTACRGGGTCTYTTCCCACCACGGCTCTGRATCTCCATGACMCCCTTCCCATCTCTGCTCCCTGTTTTCTGGGAAACCCCTCCCTGTTTTCCGGGATCCCAAAGCAKTGGGACGCACGCGCGGCACAACGGAGCCACCCCCCTCCTCCCTCACGCCCTTCCCCGGCTCCTGGACCTCGACGCCGGCCCGTGCCGCCCCGATCCATCCGGGATGGCGGCATTTCGGGGCGCCCCATCCCGGCGCGGCTCCGGCGCCACTCACAGAAGACGCGCAGGGTGACGGGGGGCGACACGCCGGCGCCCAGCGCGTTCCGGGCCTCGCAGCGGTAGCTCCCGTGGTCCTGGCGGCGGACGCCCCGCAGGGTCAGCACCCGCTCGGTGCCCACGGCCACCTCGTCCCGGTACCAGCGGTAGCCCGACACCGGCGGGTGGCTGCTGCCCGCGCGGCAGCTCAGGGTCACCGTGTCGCCCGCGCGGATGTTCCCCGAGGAAGGGCTCAGCGAGGCCTCCGTGTCCTTGGGGGCGTCTGCGGGAAAAGGAGGGGACGCACAGAGGGACGCGGTGGGCGCGGGGCGCTGCCGCCACCCGCGGGGACRCGGGGAGGAGGCGGGAAAAGCTGTGGGATGGACGCGGCCGTGGGAGAGGGAAAAGGAGGGGAAAGAGGGAGGGAAAAGCTCTGGATTGCTGCAGTGAAGGAGGAGGTGGCACCTACAGGAGGGATACGGTCAGGGAGTGGGAAAAGGAGGGAAAAGAGGGAGGGAAAAGCTCTGGATTGTGCAGGGAAGGAGGAGGTGGCACCTACGGGAGGGATACGGTCAGGGAGCGGAAAAAGGAGGGAAAAGCTGGAGGAAAAAGCTCTGGATTGCTGCGGGGAAGGAGGAGGTGGCACCTATGGGAGGGATATGGTCATGGAGAGGTGTAGGGAGCGGGAAAAGAAGGGAAAAGTGGGAGGGAAAAGCTCTGGATTGCTGCAGGGAAGGAGGAGGTGGCACCTACAGAAAGGATACGGTCAGGGAGCGGGAAAAGGAGGGAAAAGGAGGGAAAAGCTCTGGATTGTGCAGGGAAGGAGGAGGTGGCACCTACGGGAGGGATACGGTCAGGGAGCGGGAAAAGGAGGGAAAAG
>JACAXG010000151.1:99242-156062 GCA_018881555.1 Amblyornis subalaris | reverse complement strand
TGGGAATGGGATACCGGGGGTTTCCCATGGGTTTTCCCACTGGGAATGGGATACTGGGGGGATCCCACAGGTTTTCCCACTGGGAATGGGATACCAGGATGTTCCCACGGGTTTTCCCATTGGGAATGTGATACTGGGGTGTTCCCATGGGTTTTCCCATTGGGAACGGGATACCAGGGTGTTCCCATGGGTTTTCCCACTGGGAATGGGATACTGAGGTGTTCCCATGGGTTTTCCCGTTGGGAACAGGATACTGGGGGGATCCCACAGGTTTTCCCACTGGGAGTGTGATACTGGGGAGTTCCCATGGGTTTTCCCACTGGGAACGGGATACCGGGGTGTTCCCATGGGTTTTCCCACTGGGAATGGGATACCGGGGTGTTCCCATGGGTTTTCCCACTGGGAATGGGATACCCGTGACGAATTTGGGAATGGCAGCTGCGCCGCTCCGCCTCTCCCCACTCGGACTTGTGGAATGGCCCAAATCCATCCCGGTGGGACGAACCCTTCCCTTTTCCCTCCGGCAGAGGACGGAAAAGCTCCGAATCCGCACCTGGGGCCGCCGGAGGAGCGGCTGGCGCTGGCCGCGCTCCGGAAGCAGGGATTGGTTCCGGAGCACGTGGAGACGCGGAGCCTCTACAGCCCCTTCCAGCCGGACGTCGAGCAGGTGGGTCCTGGAATGTGGCCGGGATGAGCCCCCGGAGCGTCGGCTCCCGATCCGGATGGATCCGGGCGGAGATTCAGGCCGGGAACGCGTGCCCCGGGGATGCGGGATGTTCCCAGGGAGGGGAGGCGGAGCRTCCGTGGATGTGCTGCTCCATGGATTTGGGGACGCTCGTTCCAGCCTCCTGCGGGCGTTCCCGTTGGAATTCGCTCCTGGTTTTCGATTCAATTGAATTGAATTGAATTGAATTTGATGGCTAAAAGTCCCTGTGGAGGATTCTCCTCACGGAATTCCGGGAACGCTGAGGATGGAGAAGCCCTCCGGGATCAGCGAGTCCAAGCTGTGCCCGATCCCACCTCGGCCCTGAGTGCCACATCCAGGAATTCCATGGACACCTCCAGGGATGGGGAATCCAAACCTCCCTGAGCAATTCCAATCCCTGACCACCCTTTCCATGGGGAAATTCCTGCTGMTGTCCAACCTGGCACAGCCYGAGGCTGTTCCCTCTYTTCCTGTCATTCCCTGGGAGCAGATCCCAATTCCCAGCCGGCTCCAACCTTTCCGGGAGTCGTCCAGAGCCAGAAGATCCCCCCCGATCCCACTTTTCTCYGGGATGAGCCCCTTTCCCATCTCCCTCAGCTTTTCCCGCTGCTCCAGCCCCTTCCCACCTCCCTCAGCCGCTCCTCATGGCATTTCCATCCATCACCGCATTCCCAACTATCCCTAAAATATCCCTTCCATGGAAGGATCCCGGTTTTTCCCGAGCGGATCCAGGCGTCCCGGCCTGGAACCTCCCGAAGATTCAGGCTCTGTTTTTCCACGCAGGGAAAGCTCCAGATGTGGGTGGATCTCTTTCCCAAATCCCTGGGACATCCCGGACCCCCTTTCAACATCACTCCGAGGAAAGCCAAGAGGTAACTTCCCATTCCCTCCTCGCCTTCGGGAAGGGCCTCGGGAACGCTCGGAAACCTCCGGCGGGGATGGATTCACCCTCCTGGCTGTGATGGGATCATCTCCAGGGAAACAGCTCCGGCAGGGAAATTCCTTAGTGGGAAAACCAGGCCCCGGGTGGGCTCGGGACTGACTTTTCCACCTTCTCCCGGTTTYATTCCCGGGATTTTCCAGGTTCTACTTGCGCTGCATCGTCTGGAATGCCAAGGACGTGATCCTGGACGACCTCAGCATCACTGGGGAGAGGATGAGCGACATCTACGTCAAGGGGTGAGCATTCCCACTCCGGAATATCCCGCATTCCGGAGCCTGGAGGCGCGGGAGCGGCGGGGAGGGAATTGGGGCGATCCTCGGATCGACATTGTTGGCATGGGCATGGATCCCGCTGGGACGGAGGGATCATCGCGGCTCTCCGGCCGCGGATCCACAGCGATCCGGCTCCGGATCCAGCTTTTTGGAAGCTCGTCGCCTTTTCCTTYGGATCTCCGGGATGTTCCCCCAGCAGTATTTTCCCTTGGATCACTTGGATGTTCCCATAGAGATCTCTCCCGGCCGTGGAGATCTCCTTGTCTGCTCCTTCCCAGCTCCGTTCCCAGGCTCATTCCGTGCTCTCCTGGGCTGATTTCCAGGAATTCCCGTTATTCCCGGAAATACCTCTGGCACATTCCTTTTCCCCGCCTGGCTCCACCGAGGTTCCATCTCGTGGAATGCCAGCCAAGGGAATTCCCCATTTTGTGCCTTCTTGGGATTTACGGGCGGGAAGAGGTGGGATTTGGGAATGTTTACGATCCCGATTTTCCTCCCGCGAATCCGGAATGCYGTGCTGCTTTCCCGGTATTCCCCTGAGTCCGTTCTTACCAGCTCTGGCGGAGCAGCTCCCAAAAAGCCGTGCCGCTGGAAAAGTGGGAACATCCAGGGGTTGCCGACATCCCTATCCCAGTTTTTCGCATCTCTGATGTCCAAGCAAATCTTGGAATGAGTTAAAAAATTCCCTCGGCTTCCGGATCTTCCTTCCCAAAGGAAAATTTTCCTGAAAAATCCTGTTGGGAAGGGATGAAATGATCCTTTGCGTGCCTGAGGATCCACCCCATGGATCATGGATCCGGTGGAAAAGGGACAACAGTGTGGGGATCGTTCCTTCCATCCGCCCCTGCCTCCGGAAAAGGGGCTGGAGCCCATCCTAGAGTGGATTTTAGGGAAAAATTCTTCATGGAAATGTTGTCARGGAAGCGATGGACAGGCWGGGAGAGCTGGGAATGTTCMCCTGGAGAAGGGAAGGATCCAGGGAGAGCTSAGAGCCCATTCCAGAGGCTAAAGGGRCTCCAGGAGAGCTGGAGAGGGACTTGGGAAAAAGGATGGAATGACAGGACASAGGGAATGGCTTCCCACTGGGAAAGGGGARATMGGGGTGGGATGTTGGGAAGGAATTCCTGGCTGGGAGGGTGGGSAGAGGCTGGGATGGAATTCCCAGAGAAGCYGTGGCTGCCCCTGGATCCCTGGCAGTGCCCAAGGCCGGGTTGGATGGACTTGGATCCACGTGGGATAGCGGGAGGATCCCTGCCCACGGAATGCTTGGAACGAGACGATCCTCAAGATCCCTCCCAWCCCAACCCATTCCACGATTCCACCATTCCGGAGCCGCGCATTCCCACCCCTCAGCGCTTCGGGATGTGCCGCTCCCTCTCCCACCTCCAGCTTTTCCTTACCCCCCACAACCGCAGGGATGAGGAACATTCCCCTTCCCGCTCGTGGCCGTCGCGATGTCGGGTCAGATCCCGAATTCCCGGCCTGATCCCGATTTTCCGCTCTCTCCCGGCAGGTGGCTGGCGGGGCACGAGGAGCACAGGCAGAAGACGGATGTGCACTACAGATCCATGGGAGGAGAAGGGAATTTCAACTGGAGATTCATCTTTCCCTTCCATTACCTCCCGGCAGAGCAGCTCTGCCACGTGGCCAGGAAGGTGAGCGCGGAATTCCGGCCTCCCGGCGGGAATCCTGGGAATTTTAGGCCCTTCGCCAGCGGAGCCGCGCGAGGCTCGGTTTTCCCGGCGGGATTGAGTGTGGAAATCGTGGGAATTTCAGGGAAAAATGCGAATTTTRGGGGAAAACGCAATCGGAGTTAGAAGGGGTTCCCCTCCGGGAAAATTCCCGCGGGATGGAGCGGGAGGGATGTTGGGAAAGGGTTGCTCTGAAGCTGGAGGTGGGAATTCCGTGGGGATGGTTGGGAGGGAAGCTCGTGTTTTCCGGCGGGGAATAACGGGCGGAAAACTTCCCAAAAAGGCAAAAAACTGGGAATTTCCCTGCGCATTTCCCTGCCTCCGCGTTCCCGCGGGGAAAACGGGATTGGGATGTCCCGCGGGAGGGGAGATGGGAAGAAAAGCTTCGGATTGGGATTCGGGGAGAAGATTGGATCGGGGAGCGGAAGCGGACGGGATTTTTTTGGGATGGGGTTTTGATCCCCTCGTTCCTCCGCCTGCTCCCGGTTTTCCTTGGATCCGTTGGCGCTGCGGGACGTGGGAGTGGGGTTGGGGTGGGTGGAATGACGCAGGGGAAAACTGGACAACGGAAGTGGTGGGAATGATGGGAATTAGGGAAAATCGGACGCGGAACTCCATAGAGGAGGGAGATCATCMCCTGGAATTTCAGGGGATTCAAGGATTAACAGGGATGATCCGGCGGAAGGATCCCTGTCYGTGGATGGGGTGGACCCGGATGGGCTTTAAGGTCCTTTCCCACCCAAACCATTCCATGATTCCGTGATTCTTTGGGATCTGGGGACAGCAGGGACAATCCCAGCTTCCTGTGACACTTCCCTGAGCGATCCGAGCCCTTCATCCCTCGAGGATGCTCTGATTTGGGATATCAGCAGGAATTTCCCCATGGAAAGGGTGGTCAGGCCTTGGAATTGCCCAGGGAGGTTTGGACCGCCCATCCCTGGAGGATTCCAAGGAATTCCTGGATGTGGCACTCAGGGACAAGGTGGGGATCAGGCACAGCTTGGACTCGCCGATCCCAGAGGGCTTTTCCAGCCTCAGGGATTCCATGATTCCRTGATCCCTGCTCCCTGCCTGCTCCCTATTCATGGAATGTGAGGTGCTCAAAGACCCCTCATTGCCGTGGGACCATTCCCAAAACCCCCCGGGATTCCCAAAACTTCCTGGGATCCCCCAAACCCACTGGGATCCCCCAAACCCCCCGGGATTCCCAAACCCCCTGGAATGCCCAAAACCCACCAGGATTCCCAAAACCCCCAGGGATCCCTAAAATCCACCAGAATCCCCAAACCTCCTGGAATCCCCAAAACCCATTGAGATCCCACAAACCCACCCGGATTCCCAAAACCCCCTGAGATTCCCAAAACCCCCTGGGATTCCCAAACCCCCACCAGGATCCCCAAACCCTCCGGGATCCCCATCCCTCTTTATTTTCCATGGAACCGTTGCCTCGGCCGGGAAGAATCCGAGCCAATCCCCCATCCCAAACAACCCCCAGCATCCCGGGGCGCTCGGAATGATCGACGGGATCCCATCCCACGCTCCGTGTCCGACAAATCCCGAGCACAGGCTCCATCCAATTATCCCGCCCGGAAAATTCCGAGCCCCCCTCTCCATAAACCCTTTAAGCGAATCCATCCCGCTGTGCCGACCCGGAATCCCTTCCCGCCACATGGCTGGATCCGGGAATAAACACCTTGTAAAAGCTCTCCGTAAAGGCCGGGATAATGAAGGAAAAGCCGGGATGTGGGATTCGGGAATTTTTTGATCTCGCCGGGAGCCGTTTGAACTCCCGGCTCCCCCCCCCGCGGCCGTAAAAATTCCCGGCTGGAAGCGGCGGCGCTGGGAGGTGGAATTTCCATCAAAGCTGCTCCCGTGGAAAATTGGGAGCTGCTGGAAAGGCACCTGTGCCCGAGCCGGCTTTGGAAAGGGTTGGGTTTTCCAAGGGTTTTCCAAGGGAAAGGAGATTTCCAAGGGTTCTCCTTTGTTCGCTCAGTGGCGGAGAGCCCGGGAGCGCGGCAGGATGGGTCGGGAGTCATGGAATTATGGAACGGGGTGGGTGGGAAGGGATCTGGAAGCTCATCCAGGGACAGCTCCCACTATCCCAGGTGGATCCAAGCTCCATCCAACCCTGCCGTGGACACTTCCAGGGATCCAGGGGCAGCCACAGCTTCTCTGGGAATTCCATTCCAAGGCCTCGCCGCCCTYCCAGCCAGGAATTCCTTCCCATTATCCCAACCTTTCCTTCAGGCCGTTATCCCGAGGGACCTTTATCCCGCTGGGATGGGTGGGAGACGATCCCGAGCGCGAGGTTTTCCTCAAGTTCGGCTCCGGGTGGACGSGATGGTGCCAAGGAATTCCGAAGCATCCTTGGGAAGTTGCATCAGCCCAGGCAGGAGCGTGGGGACGCTCCTGGAGCATGGAATGTGGGAGCGGTGGGATCAACCCCTGAGCCGGGGATTCAGAGCTCCCGGAAGTTCCTCTTCCAGGGAATATTCCAACTGGGAAATGAAGGTCCCTTCCGATCCAAACCAAGTCTGGAATTCCATAAATTTCACCTTTCCCAAGCCAAGCTTAGAGGGGGAACCTGGATTGCTCCAGGAAGGGCCAATCCCAAGGATCTCCTGAGGCCATCCCGCCTCCTTATCCATGGATCCGAAGCTCCYGGATCCTTGCGATCCCCTCATTCCCGAGTATCCGGGAAAGGGAAGAATCCCTGTAAACTCTTCCCATTTTTTAGCAGTTTGAATTTGAAACGACCTGGAAATCCAGGAAAAAATCCCCCTGGAAAAACCATCCCAATCCGCTGCCACGACTCGTTTTTCCCTCCCCCTTCTCCCTTTTTTTCCGTTAATATCGGATGGAATAACGGATCCGAGGCTCGCTGGGAATTTATGGAGCGAGGGATGAATCACCCCTGGAGTTTCCTGCTTTTAATTGAATCCCTTCCTTTCTGACGCTTCCAGGAGGAATTGCCACCGGGAAGCCCTYGGAGGGGTGTCGGGAATCCTGCTGGGATTCCGCCTCCTTTTTCCTGGAGCCGGGAATGACAAACCCTCGGGATTTTGCCTTTTTTCTTTATCCTAAAACTCCTTTTTKGGCATCAGAGGGAATTTTTTCCTGGTGGAAAAGGTGGTCAGGGATCGGAATTGCCCAGGGAGGTTTGGATTCGCCATCCCTGGAGGTGTCCAGGGAATTCCTGGATGTGGCACTCAGGGACGAGGTGGGGATGGGGCACAGCTTGGACTCGCTGATCCTGGAGGATTTTCCAGCCTCAGGGATTCCTGGGATTCTTAGTCCTGACTCCCAGGCGTCCCGAAAGCGGTGTTGGATCCCTGTTGGGGAATATTCCTGGTTTCACCCTCGGAATTAGGGATGAGGATGCCGTGGCCGTTCCTTGCTCCGCGTTGCGGAACGGATGGATGACTTGGGAATGTTCCCCTGGGGAAGGGAAGGATCCAGGAAAACCTCAGAGCCACTTCCAGGGCCTAAAGTGGCTCCAGGAGAGCTGGAGAGGGACTTGGGATAAGGCATGGAGGGACAGGACACAGGGAATGGCTTCCCACTGGGAAAGGGGAGATTGGGGTGGGATCTTGGGAAGGAATTCCTGGCTGGGAGGGTGGGGAGGGGCTGGGATGGAATTCCCAGAGAAGCTGTGGCTGCCCCTGGATCCCTGGAAGGGCCGGGTTGGACGGGGCTTGGATCCACCAGTGGGATATCAGCAGATTTCCTGGGATACCGTGGGATTTTCCTCTCCGTATCCATGTTCAGTGAATAAATTCGGGAGCCGCAGGTGACCTGAGGGTGGGAATGGGCTCAGTGCCGGTGCCGGACYCGGTGGATCCGGAAAAGAAAGGAATATGTGGGAATTCTCTGCCATAGGAGCTGATTTTAGGTGTAATTCCCATATTTTTCCATGGATTAGGAGGAAGGTGGAGTTTGGCATTGCTGGCGCTCAACACTCCTTGTCCTCTTCACCTCCATGCTGGAATTGTGGGAATGGGATGCTCCTAAGGATCCTCTTTGGGAGCTCATGGAGCTTTTTGCTCAATTAAATTAAATTAAATTAAATTAATTAAATTCAGGCATAAATTTTGCCAACACCTTCCGGAATCTTCCCAGATTTTCCACTGATTATCCTTGTCCAAGAGTCATCCAGGGCCGGAACTGCCCCGCACAACCAGCGCGGGACGCTCCGGGAATTCCAGGATTTCCAGGAGACGAGAGGAGCCAAACCCTTCCTCCTTCTCCCGACGAGTTTAATTATCCCTGATTTTCTTTCCGGGTGGGATTTTAGGAACACTTCTGGAGCCTGGACAAGACGGAAAACAAGATCCCACCCCAGCTCATCCTCCAGATCTGGGATAACGACAAATTCTCCTTCGACGACTACTTGGGTGAGTCGGGAATTCTGGGATCCTCCTCGGGAACAAAATTGCCGGGAAAAGCCGCGGCTGGAAGTSTCCGTGGCCGCGTTGGATCCACGTGGGATAGCGGAAGCTGGGAATTCGGAACGGGATGGTTGAAATCCGGGAAGATTCCATATTTTAAGGACCCATCCCATGGAAATGCCTCACCAGGAATGCTCTTCCCTGCAGGATCCATCCAGATGGATCTCAACCGGATGCCCAAACCCGCCAAGACGGCGGAGAAGTGTTCCCTGGATCTGCTGGACGATTCCCGGTGCTCCGTGTCCCTGTTCCAGCAGAAAACCGTCAAGGGCTGGTGGCCCTGCCTGGCCCAGCGGGATCACGGGAAGATCCTGGCGGTAAAGCGGCTTTTCCGTGGATTCCCGGCCCGGGAAGCGYCCGAGCCCGGGTTGGATGGGGTTTGGAGCGTCCCGGGATAGTGGAACGCTGCCCACGGATGGGGTGGGATGGGGTGGGATGGGATGGGATTTAAGGTCCTTTCCAAKCCAAGCCATTCCATGATTCCGTGAAAACTTTGAGGCCAGGATGTCACGGATAGGGCGAGAAATTCCGTTTCCCACTGGGAATTTTGGGGATCCGGCCGAGCCGTCTGTGGTTGGCTGGGATTTTTCCAGCGCCGTGCAGAGGAATGAGGGGTTTTGTGGGATTTTTGGGAATTTGTGGGATTTTGCCACCTGACTCGGCTCCGTACCACACGTATTCCCAACGATCCCGCGTCCCAAGCGCCTGGAAAAATTCCCAGCTGTGCCGGTGAGATTTCAAGGTTTCTGGGCTCCTGTTCCCRTTTTTCGGGATGGTTCCATAAAGGGGAGGGAACCCAGGCTGGGAATTGGGTCAATCCACCAAAAATCTCCGAGCTGGTTCTGGGGAAATCAGGAATCAGGGAATCGGGAAAGCCTGGATGTGGCACTCGCTCACAGGCTGGGCTCGATCTCCGAGGTTTTTCCAACCTCGGCGATCCTGGAATTTTATGATTCCCCAAACTTGGGTGTCAGCGGGATTTGGGATTTCCTGGAGCATCCCCGGTGCCGCGTGAGGGATCTCTGGAATTCCCCCTTCCTGGGATCCTCCCATTGCTGRGAGTGGTTTGGTTGTGCTCCAAGTCTGTTTTCTTTTCCCAATCCCTGTTTTCCCACATTTTTTTGGGATAATAAATCCGGTTTTGTTTAATCCCTCCCCCTTTCCCAGGGCAAACTGGAGATGACTTTGGAAATCGTGGCGGAACAGGAGCACGAGGAGCGTCCGGCTGGGATGGGGCGGGATGAGCCGAACATGAACCCCCGCCTGGAGGATCCCAAGTAAGGACATCCCGCATGGAAAAGCAACCACCAGGGAATTCATGGGAATTCTGCGTTCCCAGCTGGAGGGAACTGGGCTGGGAGGAGGGGAGGCTGTCCGGGGGAACTGGGAAGCTGGTCTGGATCACCAATCCGGTGGGATTGGGARGCTGGTCTGGAKCATSARTCCAGTGGGATTGAGAGGCTGGTCTGGAGCATGAATCCAGTGGGATTGGGAAGTTGATCTGGATCATCAGTCCAGTTGGATTTGGGAGGCTGGTCTGGGCCGCCAATCCAGTGGGATTGGGAGGCTGGTCTGGAGCATGAATCCAATGGGATTGGGAGKCTGGTCTGGACTGTGAATCCAGTGGGATTGGGCGGCTTGTCTGGACCACAAATCCGGTTGGTTTGGGAAGCTGATCTGGATCATCAATCCAGTGGGATTTGGGAAACTGCTCTGGACCATGAATCCAGTGGGATTTGGGAGTCTGGTCTGGACCAGCAATCCAGTGGGACTGGGAGGTTGGTCTATACCAGGAATCCAGTGGGATTGRGAGTCTGGTCTGGAGCACCAAGGAGGACATTGGTGGGATGTATCCAGAAAGATGGAAGAGCTGAGACAATCCAGTGGGATTTGGAAGCTGGTCTGGAGCATGAATCCAGTAGGATTGGGAGACTGATCTGAACCACCAGTCCAGTGGGATTGGGAGGCTGGTCTGGACCATGAATCCATTGGGATTTGGAGGCTGGTCTGGGCCACCAATCCAATGGGATTGGAAGGCTGGTCTGGATCACCAATCCAGTGGGATTGGGAGTCTGGTCCGGACCATGAATCCACTGGAATTGGGAGGTTTTTCTGGACCACAAATCCAGTGGGATTGGGAAGCTGGTCTGGAGCATGAATCCGGTAGGACTGGGAGACTGATCTGGACAATCCAGTGGGATTGGGAGGCTGGAGCATGAATCCATTGGGAATTGGAGGCTGGTCTGGGCCACCAATCCATTGGGATTGGAAGGCTGGTCTGGACCATGAATCCACTGGAATTGGGAGGTTTTTCTGGACCACAAATCCAGTGGGATTGGGAAGCTGGTCTGGAACACCAAGGAGAACAATGAATCCAGAAAGATGGAAGAGCTGAGACAGTCCGGTGGGATTGGGAAGCTGGTCTGGACCATGAATCCATTGGGATTGGGAGGCTGGTCCGGACCGCCAATCCGTTGGGAGCGGGAATCTGCTCTGCCCCACGAATCCACTGGGATGGAGGATCCCGGAGGACGAATCTCCGGGGTCACGTGACCTTTTCCCGGCTCCAGGCGCCCCGAGACCTCCTTCCTGTGGTTCACGTCTCCGTACAAGACGCTCAAGTTCATCCTGTGGCGCCGCTACAAGGGAATGCTCATCCTGGGAATCCTCCTCCTCGTCCTGCTGCTCTTCCTGGGAATCTTCGTCTACGCCTTCCCGGTACGGAGCGGGCGGGAGAGGGCAGGGATATGCCGAGGTCGGTCTCCGGGGCCGATGGGAAATCCCGCGCCGGGGAATAACCCRGAGGGCGGCGATGGGACAACAAGGGATTTTTTGGGAGTTTGGATCAACGTGGAAAAATGTGGAGAGGGTGGGAATGGAGGTGGGGAGGGGCTGGAGCAGCGGGAAAAGCYGAGGGAGGTGGGAAAGGGGCTCTTCCCGGAGAAAAGAGGGATCGGGGGGGATCTTCTGGCTCTGCACGACTCCCGGGAAGGTTGGAGCCGGGTGGGAATCGGGATTGGCTCCCAGGGAATAACAGGAGGAGAGGGAATGACCTCGAGCTGTGCCCGGGGAAGTTYAGGTGGGATWTTARGGAAAATTTCCTCATGGAAAAGGTGTCCAGCCCTGGCACGGCTGCCCAGGGCGGGGGTGGAGTCAMTCCATGGAATTATTCCATAAATACGTGGATGTGGCACTCGAGGACATGGATAATGARCACGGGAGTGGTGCTGGATTGGCTTTCCCAACCTTAACAATTCCRTGATAACAGGAATGATCCCAAAAAACCACGGGAATGTCATTCCCGGCATGTCCTCGAGCGGCACAAACCCCAGCGGTGCCGGCAGATCCCGAGGCTTTCCGGSATGCGGAGGGAAAAATTCAGGGATGGCTTTGCCTTCCTTGGTTGCCTTTGGTGAAATTCCATGGAGCTGCCGGCTGGATTTGTACTCGGAATACGAGGATCGGGAAGGGCGGGAGAAGCCTCTTCCCGCTGATTCCAGGGATGGTGCTGGGCCCGTGGGAAGCTCTGCTTTCCAGAAAATTCCTGGCACGGCTTCGGGAATGCTCCAGGCCCCCTTTCYAAAGGGGCAGAGCAGGGCATGTCCCGGATTTTGCGGGATCGCGGGAAGAAGGAGCTGTAGGGATGCAAGGCCTGGGTTTGGAGGGTGAATCCACCAGATTTTGGGAAGCAGCAGGATCCAGAGGAGAGGAGGAGGCTCCAGCAACCTCAGGGAAAAGCTGGGAATGCTTCCCACGCTGGGAGGAGGCGCCAAATTCCTTCCAAAGGCTCGGAGAGGTGGGAATTTCTCTTACAAATGAGCGGGAAGAGCAACCAAAATCCAGGAGTGATTCCCGGTGCTTGCTGAATTCCGGGATGGGACCTTACAGAGCGACCAGGAACTTTTACTGGGAGAAGGGAAAATCCCTTTTTCCCACGTTTCTCCCCCCCTTTTTAGCGGGAATTTGCTTTTGTCTTCCTTATCCCTGCAGGTTGGATTGGGAGCTCTGCCATCCCTGGATCCCTAAAAAYGCCTCGACTTCCACCCGCTCCCAAYGATTCCCTCATTTTCCCAACGATTCCCTCATTTTTCCAATAATTCCCTACTTTTTCCATCCTTCCAGAACTACGCTGCCATGAAACTGGTGAAGCCTTTCAGCTGAAGCCGCTCCGGTGCCTTCCCGAGGAATTTTGGGAAGGAATTTCGGCTCCGGAGGCGGAGAAGGAACAACCCGGCCCAGGCCCGGAGCTGCTGCCGAAGGCTCCGCTTCCCAGCCGCGGAATTCCGTCTCGGAAGCGCCACGTAACCAAAGCTCGCACTGAAATATTCCCGATTTTCCCCATCCTTGCCTCTTTCCGTTGGTTTTTCCCGCTGCTGCGCTTGGTAAATCCCGAATTCCGAGGGAAASGGAAAAAAAGACCTTCCCATCCACGAGCTGGGAATGTGCAGAGGATCCTCGGGGCGGGATTTGGGATTTGCCGGCCCCAGCGGCCAAAATTCCTGGGATTCYGAGCTCCTTTTCCTCTCCGATCCAGCCTCGCTTTCCCTTTGCCGTGCGATTTGTGTTGTGCCATTTATAGATGGAAAACCTATGGAAAACGTGCTGGAAAACCGGGATCCCCGGGATCCTTCCCGAAGGAGGAACCACCGGAGCGGGAAAAGCCGCGGCGCAAAGGCTGGGATTTGGAGTTGGTGGTCAGGGAAATCCCAGCTTTTCCCGGATTTTGAGGCCTTTGCGGTCCAGCTCATGGAATTTTGGAGTTGGTTTTCCCTCGGAGCTGCTCTCCGATCCCAAGGGTCTCCCATTCCAACTGGGCCAATCCCACGGGTCTCCCATTCCTATCCCTGTCCCGAGAGGAATCCCGGGAGCGGGTGGGATTTGCTTTGCTCCTCTCCCACTGTCACAGGGAAATTTTAGGGAATTTTGGGGAAATTTGGTCTTTTTAGGATCAGCGTTTGCRGAATCCYRGGATCCCTGAGGTTGGAAAAGCCCTCCGGGATCACGGAATCCAAGCTGTGCCCSATCCCCACCTCATCCCTGAGTGCCACATCCAGGAATTCCTTGGACACCTCCAGGGATGGGGATCCAAATCTCCCTGGGCACTTCCAATCCCTGACCACCCTTTCCATGAGGGAATTCTTCCCAATATCCCACCTGCCCCTCCCCTGGCACAGCTYGAGGCCCTTCCCYCTCCTCCTGTCCCTGTTCCCTGGGAGCAGATCCCAAAGCCAGGGAGCCGTGGAGAGCCAGGATCGGGTCCATCCCGATCCCAGTTTTCTCCAGGCTGAGCCCCTTTCCCGCTAATATTCCATCAGAATCATCCGTTTTTCCCTGCGCTCCCAAAAATCCTTAAGGAAAACGGCACAATCCGGACTCGCCGCTTTCCAGGAGTTAACAGAGGGAGAAACCTCTCCTTGGATAGAATTTGTTTTCCAAGCAAATCCATGAGTCCCAACCTGCAGCTCCCGGATCCGATGGCAATTCCGGGCCATTCCCGCTCTTTGCCGTTCCCTCCCKCGCTGCGGTCACATGGATCGGGATGATCCCGTGGGATGCGGCGCTTGGGGACTTTGGATTCGTGGTCGGACTCCATCTTAGGGGTCTTTCCCACCCTGGATGGTTCCGGAATTCCRTGAATCCCGGGGTTTTCCACACAGCCTCACCTCCTCATCCCGCAAGGAAGCGTTTCCCGTTTTTCCCGCAGCAAAATTCCCGTCGAGATCCGCCTGCTCCGGCACCTTTGCCGGATCTTCCCGTGTGCCCTTCGGCGGGATGAGCCTCATCCTCCATTCCGCGTTTTCCCTGGAGCTGCGGCTGCTCCCGGGAACACGTGCGAGCCAGGAGCCGGGAGAAGCCATCCCGAGGGATCAGATTCCCGGGATAAACCGTCCCCGTGGCAGCTCCCGCCCCGCTCCGGCCGGGAATCGRAGCTTAGCAGAAAGTTGGGAAAAGCAGCCCAAGTGCTTTGCTGGCTCGGGATGYGATCCGTGGGGGATGAAATCCCGGGATAGTCGCGCTCGTCGCAGCTCCCGGATCGCGCGGGGCGGCTCCTTTTCCGTGTTTTCCAGAGGGATTTAAAGCCTTTGTAGGGATTTACAGCCCCATCCCTGCCGCTGATCCGTGGCCTCTTTCCCAAAAGCCGGAGCGGAGGAATCGCTTCCCAGGGATGTTTCGTTTTCCGTCGTTAAACCTCGTTTTCCATCGCTTTTTCCCTAAAAGCCTCCCGAGCCTCATTCCCACCCCCATCCCTGTTTACAGCCCCTATGGAACTCCCGGGATTGGCTCCAGTTTTCCATGGGTTTTATTATCCCGGAGGAGCCGAGGACAAAAGCGGCTCCTGTTTGGCTCTTCGGGGTCGGCAGTTTGGATTTGCTGGGAATTCGCTTGGATTTGATGGGAATTTGTTGGTCCCTGCGCCTTTTCCGCCGGGATCCGGCTGGGCCGGGGCGGGATCCGCGCGTTCCCGGAGCCTCGTCCTGGAATCCGCAGGGGGAAATCGGGGTTGGTATCTCTTGGAATGGCAGGGACTGCGGAATTTCCCATCCCGGGARGTGTCCGAGGCCAGGCTGGATGAGGATCSGAAGGAATCCCTGCCTGGAATGGGATGAGCTTTGGGGTCCTTCCCAGCCCAAACCGGTCCRGGATTCTCTCCGGATACGCTTCCGGTGGGAAATCCTATTTTATTCCCAGAATTCCCTGGCAAACCTAGGTAGGCAGGGATGGGAGAGCAGGATCCGAGGCATCCGATTCCATAAGGACGGAGATTCCCATAAGGAAAACGTTACAACCCCCCCTGCTCCCGCTCCAGAGGATCCCGTGGGATTCCGGTTGGAGCATCCGGAAAAACCAACTCCATMCCATTTCCTTTCCCGCTCCGGGCCCGGAGCCTCCAAATCCAGCCGGGAGGCGGGACCGGTATCGGGAATTCCCTGCGGCTTCCGGTTATCCCGGGAATCGGCTGGAATTTGTGCTGGATCGCCCGAGTCTGCCTTATCCGCGACAATGCCCGAAGCACTGTGATTCCCAAAGAAACGCTCTGAAACCTTCCCATTCCTGCTTTTTGTCTCCTTGTGGGCATGGAATTGCGGCTCCYCTTGGGGGTGGGAATGGGAAAATCGGGAATGTTCMCCTGGAGAAGGGAAAGCTCCGGGGAAAAGATCGGAGCCACTTCCAGAGCCTAAAGGGGCTCCGGGAGAGCTGGAGARGGACTTGGGATAAGGAATGGARKGACAGGACACAGGGAATGGCTTCCCATTGGAAAAGGTGGGATATGGGGAAGGAATTCCTGGCTGGGAGGGTGGGGAGGGGCTGGSATGGAATTCCYAGAGAAGCTGTGGCTGCCCCTGGATCCCTGGSAGTGTCCAAGGCCRGGTTGGATGGGCTTGGATCCACCTGGGATAGCGRRAGGTGTCCCTGCCCATGGRATGGGTGGAATGGGATGGGATTTAAGATCCCTTCCCCCCTAACCCATTCCGGGATTCCCGGATTCCCTGCCCGCGCGCCGATGGGCGCGAAAGTTACTTGGGAAAGGTTCCGCTGCTCGAGCCCTTCCCTGATCCCTGATTTCCTCTGCCCGAGGCTGGGGCTAATTCCAGCCTGGAATTACGAAGTGTGACAGCTCCTCCGGGACCATCCGGACACAACATCCTCGTTGTGTTCCCGTTCCCTGGCCATTCCGAGGGGCAGCAGGAGGAGCTGGAAAATTTCCGTCCCACGCCGAGCCTGAACTCCCTAAACCTCCAGCAGCCTCCCTGGCACATCCCGAAAAACCCCGGGAATGAGCCAGGCTCGTTTTCCTCCTCCACGGCAGCGATTTTCCAGGCAGTTCCCAGTTTTTATTTGCTCCGGAGGGAGAGTTTTCCATCCGCGAGCGCGGATTGTGCCGGAGCCGTTGGAAGGGAGGGAGGCGCGCGGAGAGGGGATCAGAGGTGAGATCCAGGTGGAGGCAATTCCATGAAAACCTTTCCTTGGAGCCGCGGGCAGGCGGGTTTGGTGGCTTAACCCCTCCGGACGAGGATCATTCCCTGGAATCCGGAGCCCGGCAGCGCCGATCCCGTGGGATGCTCCCTGAAGAGCACCACAGTGGCCTCAAGGCTCYCAAATCCATCCATTTTCCCATTCCAGGGTGATTTTCCCGGCCTGGAGTGACACGACCCATTCCAGGCTTCCCTTGAGGCCTGACCCCTTCCGGCTTTCCCRGAGCGGCGATTCCCGGCGCTGGAATGTCCCCCCTGGAATGTGCAGGCRCGGAGAGGCTCGGGATGAGTTTCAAGGCTGCTCCGTTGGCTCTGGATTGACATCCTGAGCTTCCAATCCGCCTTTTCCACGGAAAACCCAGGCTCGGCCGTGCCGCTGCAGGCGGGATTCATCCCGGAAAAGGCAAACCTCGGGATTGGGGGGTGATTCCTGGGAATGCGGGCTCTGCTCCGGCTTTGTCTCCGTCCCGCTTGGTTCATCCCGGCTGCTTTTCCCATTCCCATCCCGGYTTTCCCGAAGAGCCGATCCTTGAAATGTGCCWYGGATCGGGATCAAAAAAGRGAGGGAAGAGCTGTGGATGCATCCAGAGTTTTATTCCAGCTGGAAAAGGTTGGATCGGGTTGGATCTCGACCTTCCCTGGAGGAAGCTGCTCCATGATCCTTCGTCTTCCCGAGCCTCGGGATGTGCCAGAATCAGGGAATCATGGAATGGTTCCAGGAAGGGACCTTAAATCCCATCCCATTCCATGGGCAGGGAACACCTCCTGCTATCCCAAATGGATCCAAGCCTGGTCCAACCTGGCCTTGGACACTCCCAGGGATGAGGAATCCACGACTTCCCTGGAAAACAGGATTTGGAAGGTTGGGCTTGATGATCCTGGAGGATTTTTCCGGGAAGGGATGGGAATTCCAGCCTCACAAACCGGGAAAGCCTTGGCTCTCCCAAATCCACCCTTTTCCCGCCCTTTGCCCTTTTTCCCAGAGGGAAATTCCTCCGTTCTCCCACCTCGGCGTTGGGACCTCTCGGAGCTTTTCCCTGGAAGCAGCACAATCCCATGTTTATGAAAATCATGGAACCGGGGGTGCTTCAACCCCATGGAATTCCCGGGAAGGAGGGAAAAGCCTCTTTATCCCAGTTTTTTTCCCACCCTTTGGAGCAGACTCGGGGTTGGCGCTTCCATCCCGAGCGAACAAACAGGGATTTGGTGGATACGGAAAAGCGGGAAAAAGAAATCCCAAACCRAGCCCGAGATTTCCAGGCGCTCTTTGCCGACGGAAACACGGGAAAGGATCATCCTCTGGCAAATCCACGGCTGGAAAACAAAGCCTGGATTCGTTGGCAACAGGGAACAATCGGGATGAGCCATTCCAAAGGGTGGGATCGGCCTCGGAGCTGCCCCGAGGGGGGAGGTTTGGAGCTCTCCCTGCTCCGTGCTGGAATGTCGGGAAGAGCTCATCCCTCTTTTTCCCCCCGGGGACTGGGAGCGATCGGAGTCAGGTCCCTGTGAATCATTCCCGGTTTTTTTTTTTTAGGAATTGTGCAACCTGAGGGAAAGAAAAGAGAAAAATAATACAAAGGATTGGATTGTATTTTCCAGTCGTTCCCAATAATCAGGGATTTGAAATTCCACGTTTTCCTTTGCAAGGGAAAATCCTGCAAATACGGATATTCCCACAGGACAACGGGAATTTCCTTCAATTCCAACATCGTTTTTTTAAGGAATTCCAGAAACCCTCGAATTTTGTGGGCAGTGGGGAAATCTGGGATCCTCTTCCTCGTGGCCTGAGCTCTGGAAAACCTGGAGATGTTGGAGACCTTTATGGATTAATTCATTAATTATTAATTCCTTCATTTATTATTGATTATTTTATTTATTGATTATTTTATTTATTGATTATTTTATTTCTTAATTATTTTATTTCTTATTAATTATTTTATTCCTTGTTAATTAATTATTAATTAATTTCTCGGTTCCCAACCTGCTCCCAAAAAATGGACTTGGAGAGGATCATTCCCTCTTTCCCACCTCCTCCATCTCCATCCCAACCGGGGGGAATCGGCCAAAAAATTCGGGATTTATCCCAAATATTGAATTTTGGGCTGCTCCAGCATTCCCGGAGGGGAGGGATGTGGACGAGGAGCTGGAATAAACGCCGGGAACGGAGCTGGGATATCTGGGAGAAGGGAGACTCCTTGGAATTCCTCGGTTAACCCATTGAGAACCTGGAAAAGGCCGGGAATAAATCCCAGCCGAGGCGGAAAACGGGAAGGAAACGTTGGCGTGAGGGATGGAAACAGCGGGAAAGGGCTGTGGATGCATCCAGGATTTTATCCCAGCTGGAGCGGCCGAGGGTGCGTCGGATCTTCCCTCAAAGCTGGAGCCTTCTCCGTGATCCTTCATCTTTCCCTGTGGRTCAGGGAATCATGGAATGGTTCAAGGAAAGGACCTTAAAGCTCATCCCAATCCATGGGCAGGGACAACTTCCGCTATCCCAGAATCCCAGGCGGATCCAAGCCGGCCTCGGGCGCTC
Source organism: Amblyornis subalaris (assembly GCA_018881555.1). Taxonomy (NCBI): domain Eukaryota; kingdom Metazoa; phylum Chordata; class Aves; order Passeriformes; family Ptilonorhynchidae; genus Amblyornis; species Amblyornis subalaris. Next base: position 137,493 of record JACAXG010000151.1, on the reverse strand, counting down.
CCAGGGATCCGTGGGAGCCGCGAGTTCCTTTCATCCATCCCAAATTCCCGAAGGACCGAGCCCCGGATTCCGATTTTCCATCCTCTCCTCGCCTCCATCCCCACATCGGGAAAACTCCCCTCGGACGATTCCAGGGCTCCGTGGGGAAATTCCAAACCCTCGCGCCCGAATCCTCCTCGTGCCAAGGAGCAGTGGGAGCCGGAGCAGGAATTCCACTCCTGGTRTTCCAGCGGGTGGACCAGACATTCCAGGCTGCCTCATTCCAAGGGTTCTGCTTCCCATTAAAGCTCAGGAGCGCGGCCGAAGCTCTGGAGATCGTTAAATGCCGCTTTTTTTTTTTCGGGAATGGGCTCGGATTCCGCCTGTTCCTTTTTATATTCGCGGGAGCTGCTCCTTGGAATAAAAACCAGGAAAAAAAAAAAAAACGTCGGGAGGGATGTGGGATGGAAAAATCCGTCGGGATGTGGACGCCGGATTCCCTGCTCCGACATCCCGAACGTGGGAAAAGCCCGGATGGAAATCTCGGCTGCTTCATCCCTCGGGTTTAATGGAGAATCCGGAACTCCGGGATTGGGATGTTCCGCGATTCGCACAGGGAAGTGTGGGTTTGGAATTCCCTGGAACGGAGTGCCCGGAGYAGGGATGGGGATCCTTCATCCCAAGGGAGGCCTCAAAGGGTGGGATGGAAGGAATCAAAGCGGATCAAAGGCATGGATTGGGAAGGAATTCTTCCCTCTCGGAGTGGGGAGGCACGGGAATGGTTTTCCCGGAGAAGTTGTGGATGTCTCATCCCTGGGAGCGTCCAAGGCYGGGTTGGATGGGCTTGGATCCACCTGGGATAGCGGGAAGTRTCCCTGCYCATGGATGGGTGGGAATGGGATGGGATTTAAGGTCCCTTCCCAAGCCAAACCATGGAATTCCAAGATTCCAGGTTGGAACAGGTCCTTCCCTGTGGCTTTTTGCATTTTTAGCCCCAAATCCCATAAATCCATAAATCCCATCCCATTCCCACCCCATCCATGGGCAGGGATCCTCCCGCTATCCCAGGTGGATCCAAGTCCATCCAACCYGGCCTTGGACACTCCCAGGGATCCAGGGGCAGCCACAGCTTCTCCGGGAATTCCGTYCCAGCCCCTCCCCACCCTCCCAGCCAGGAATTCCTTCCCAATATTCCATGTGAACCTCCCTCTTTCACTTCAAAGCCATTGAGGGAAGGTAAACCACCGGGATTTGCCTGGATTTTCCTGGTTTTTTTCGGTTCAAATTTGGGAAAACTGACTTTTCCCAAAGGGAATTTGCTGTCACCAAGATGCTTTTTTTCGGGAAAAAAAAAAAAAAAAAACAACTTAAAAATAAATCCAAAAAAATCCAAACCGGAAACCCTTTGGAAAATGTGGAATTCCTTGGTTTAGACCTTTTTTTTGGGAACAAAACCTCGGGACGTTCCGCCGCSGGACGATTCCCTGCTTTTGTGATTTCCTCCGGGATATTTTAGGAACGCTAAAAAAAAACCCAAAAATTCCAAAACGGAAAGGAAATGTCTCCGTTCTGCTGGAATTCCTTTCCCAAAGTGGAGTTTTTTTGGGATCGTGGGCGACCTGGAAAATTCATTATTTGTTCCCGACAGGAAAACGCGATCCAATGCCATGGAGCTGTTTATCCAGGCGCTGTCACCGCTGGAATTTGGAGCCCTGGTGTCCAAATTCCGGTGGAATCCACGAGCTGGGAACAGGGAATTTCGATCGGAGGTGCCACCTTTTTCCCCGCTCCGGGTGGAGCAAATCCCTGAGGGATCCGGAATATTTTGGGATTCACTTCTGCTCCGTCCGCGCCTCCCTTGGGATAATAATTGTAATTAAAAAGGGATTTTGGGATGGTTTTGGAACCTGTTGGGAATTCCCAAAGCCCAAATAGTGATGGATTAGGGAATGCTGGAATGGGTTGGGTTGGGAGGAGCCTCCGAGCCCATCCCATTCCACGGGAATTTCCTCTATCCCAGCTTTTCCAAGCCCATCCCTGGCTTCGTTCATCCCGTCGACGGCTCCCGCGGGATCYGCCTTCCGGAGGGGTTGGGATGGGAGCAGGATCCCGACCCTGCGGGCGGAGGGAATTCTGGGATGCCGATGGGAAAAATTCCCCCTCTGAGGCGCCCRAGCCTCTGCGATCCCGGGATTTTGGGATGAAATCCTGGGATCGGCCTGGGATTAACCTTTTAATCCCTGGGTTAAAAACGGGAATAAGGATGGATTCGGGAGAAGGAAGCCTCGGCCGTTCCCCCTCGGTGCTTCAGGAATTCCAAGGGCTCCGTGATTTGGGATGGAAAAGGCCTCAGGATGTGCCGGGAGAGGTTGAGGTTGGATATCAGGAAAAATTCCACATGGAAAAACCTGCCCAGCCCTGGCGCTGGGGGTGGAGTCCCCATTCCCGGAGGGATTTAAAATCCCTGYGGATCTGGAATTTGGGRATGYGGATCAGCCGTCGGCAGAGCTTTTCCAACCGGAACCATCCCACGATTCCCACTTGCGACATCCAACATTCCTTGTTTTCCAAGCTCCACTTCCACGCTCCATCCTGGGAGCCGATGTCCTCCCTGGGCTCCTTCGGGAKTCTCCAAAGGGATTCTCCAAAGGGATTCTCCAARGRGGAAATCCAAGTCTGCTCCCAACGTGGAGGAATTCGGGATGGCACCTCCTTTGGGAATGTGCTGCAGACTCCTGGATTTCTTTGGAAAAGCTGCCCGACAGGTGGGAATGTGCGTTGGCCCTGGAAAAGCTGGAAAAGCAGGGATCTTGTGGGAAAAGCCCRAGCTGGAATTTCCCGCTCGAGCTCCCGGTATCCAGGTGGGTGTGAATCCCAGCATTCCATRGGATTCCTTCCCTCGGGAGCGGAGTGGATCCATCCAATCCTCCTAAAATCCCAATTCTGGGATGTYCCACTCTCTGCTCCCTTTTCCAAGGAACCTTTGCAACCACGAGGGAAAAGAAATGGGAAAAGTGGCACAATCCATGSGCAGGGAAGTTTGGGATTGTGTGGAAGTCCTGGAATGTGTTCCCTKGGGAGTTAAATGGAGAAGGGAAGGATCCAGGGGGAATTCCAGCCCCTTCCAGGGCCTAAAGGGGCTCCGGGAGAGCTGGAGAGGGACTTGGGATAAGGMMTGGARKGACAGGACACAGGGAATGGCTTCCCACTGGGAAAGGGGAGATCGGGGTGGGATATTGGGAAGGAATTCCTGKCTGGGAGGGTGGGGAGGGGCTGGCATGGAATTCCCAGAGAAGCTGTGGCTGCCCCTGGATCCCTGGGAGTGTCCAAGGCCAGGCTGGATGGGGCTTGGATCTGTTTGGGATAGTGGGAAGTGTCCCTGCCCATGGAATGGGTGGAATGGGATGGGATTTAAGATCCCTTCCCACCCATCCCATTCCATGATCCTGCCTTTTTTCCCGTGGGATGGAAGAACCTCTCCAGAGGTGCAAATGGCACCCAGGGAGCTGCTCCTGCTCCCGAAATATTCCTGCGGATGCTCCGGATCCGATGAGCTCCAGTGACCCTTCCCAACCCCTTCAGGGGGAATCTCCCCTCCAAGGGCCGGGAATTCATTCCCAGTGGGAATTCAGGACCTCTGGATGTGGGAAACTGTTGGAAACCTCCTGGAATTCCTTCCCAATATCCCACCCAGCCCTGCCCTCTGGCACTGGGAAGCCATTCCCAATTTTCCTGTCACTCGGAGGTCGCAATCCCATAAATCCGCTCTTTTTTCCCAGAAAACTGCACATTCCCCCTGWATCCGGATCGTGTCCTGCCTCTCCATGAATCCGCCTTTGGGTGCCCTATTTTCCCAGTTTTTCTACCAAGGGAGCACCCCGGAATTCCGGGGGATTTCCATGGATGAGTTCCCACCACGCATTTTTCCCGGGAGCGCCGTGCTCCATCAGCAGGCCCCACAACACCATTTTTCCAAGGAAAATCCATGTTTTCCTCTCACTCCGAGAAGGAAACCTCACTGTGAGTGAATTCCAGCTAAACCGAGGGATGGGAGACGCGGATTTTCCAATCCCTTTGGGAATGACCCAGCTCAGGGTTCGCTCCCGCAGGGATTTCATCCCTTCCCCTCTCCAAGAGCGCAGAATTCCCTCCTTTCCCTCCATCCGGGCCCTCTGGAAAAGCATTTCCCGTCTATTTTTGAACGCTCCCAGGAATAAAATCCCAGCTGGAAAACCGGGAGCGAGGAGGTGGGGGGGGGGGAAGCCGAGCAGACTCCGCTCTCCAAATTTCCAAGAGAAAAACCTCTTGGAAATTGGTTCCAGGCCGGAATGAGGGAGCGGCTGCCCCCGCGCCGGCTCCGAGTGCATCCAGATGTTCCCCCCCTTCCCTCTTCCCACCCTCCCGGCGTTCCCAGCGCCAGGAAAAACCCGGGATCGGCCGTGCCGACGGCACGGACGGGTCGCCGCCGCTTCCCGGATATTTTTGGGAGTCGGGAACGTCGCGCTGGATCCGGGGCGTGATGTCGCCGGCGGCTGACGGCTCCGGGCTGCCAGGAGTCGGGAATGCCGGGTTGGAATGGGATTGGAGCAACCTGGGATGGTGGGAAGGGTCCCTGCCTGTGGAATGGGATGGGATTTGGGGCTGCTCCAAAGTCGAAGCACTGTGGGATTTTGGGATTTTTAGGATTTTTGGTGTTCCCGAAGTTCCCTGCGGGTGGATGAGCGATCCCTGGGGAGCATCCTTGGATCCCATTCCTCCTTTCCCCTCTGGATGCACCTGCAGCCTCTTCCGGGTCTGGAATCCTGCACCTGGCAGAGCTTGGACTTGGAATCCTGGGATGGGTTGGGTTGGGAATGGACCTTAAAGCTCATCCCATTCCATGGGCAGGGAACACCTSCCACTATCCCAGGTGGATCCAAGCCCCATCCAACCCGGCCTTGGACACTTCCAGGGATCCAGGAGCATCCACAGTTTCTCTGGGAATGTTCAACCACAAACCCCAAAAAATCCTTTTTTTTCCCCCCCAAAATTCCTCTTTTTTCCCTCCTCATTCCAAGGCCAAACCTTTCCCACCAGGAAAACATGGATCCGAAACATTCCGGCCTTTCCACGCAAGCAGAAGCTACACTCGGAATAACGAGGAAAACGAGGAAAGGGAGGAGGAGGAGGGGGAAAAGTGGATTTTTTTTAGGGATTTGTTCCCCTTCCCCCACCCCATAAAATTCCCGACKTGGAAAAAGAACGAAGGGAGCTGGGAAATCCGAGCGCTCGGAATCGCCGGAGCCGTAAAAAACGACGAGCCCGGGAAAAGAAGGATCGCAGAGGAGAGGGAAAAAAAAAAAGGTGGAAAAAGCCGGAGGAGTTTTTGTCTTGGATTGGTTTTCYTCGGGAATTCACGAGGGTCGTGCCGGGGCATGGAAAATCCCAGCGAGAGGAGCGGAGAGGGGGAAAACTCTTCCCGAGGAARGCAGGAGGAAGCGGAGCTGGATCGGGGTCGGAAAAGCAGGGAAAGGTCGGGAGGAAAGGCCTGGAGAAAAAAGGGAATTCCGGAGAAAAGCAGGGATAGAAGGAGGTCCTGGGTTTGGAAATCCCAAATCCAGCGGGAACAGGCGGAGGCTGRAAATAACTTTTGGTTCCATAGGGATTTTGTCTGGCGCATTCCCGGTTTTTCTGAAGGGCCGGGAGGCTCCTGCCTGTCGCTCCAAGGGATTTTGGGGGAAAATCTGGGTTTTCCAGCGGAATGCGCACACTCGGAGGGGCTGGGATGCTGCGAGTGCTGCTCTGGGAACAGGAGAAGGAATCCTGGAATCATGGARTGGTTTGGGTGGGAAGGGACCTTAAATCCCATCCCATTCCCACCCCATCCATGGGCAGGGATCCTCCTGCTATCCCAGGTGGATCCAAGCCCTGTCCAACCTGGCCTTGGACACTSCCAGGGATCCAGGGGCAGCCACAGCTTCTCTGGGAATTCCATCCCAGCCAGGAATTCCTTCCCAAAATCCTCTGCTCCAGAGCCAGGCTGGGAGAGCTGGGAATGTTCACCTGGAGAAGGGAAGGATCCAGGGAAACATCGGAGCYGCTTCCAGAGCCTAAAGGGGCTCCAGGAGAGCTGGAGAGGGACTTGGGACAAGGCCTGGAGGGACAGGACACAGGGAATGGCTTCCCACTGGGAAAGGTGGGATATTGGGAAGGAATTCCTGGCTGGGAGGGTGGGGAGGGGCTGGGATGGAATTCCCAGAGAAGCTGTGGCTGCCCCTGGATCCCTGGCAGTGTCCAAAGCCGAGCTGGACAGGGCTTGGATCCCTTTGGGATTTGGGAAGCATCCCTGGGATGAACTGGACGAGCTCTAAACCCATCCCAAGCCTCTCATCCCAGGATTCTGTGCAAACAGGGAATATTTCCTCCTCCCCGCATCCGCCCTCGGCTCTGTTCCCTCTCTTCCCTCRCGCAGCTGCTCCGAGAGGACAATTCCGGATCCTCCGGAGAGGCTCGGACGCAATTCCCTCCTTCCCCCGCGCCGGCCGAGGGCTTGGAGAGCTTCCTGGGAGAAGGCACTTGGGAACGCGTTCCCGGCGCTAACGAGCCGACCTTTATTCCCGAACAATTCCCGGGCTAATTGCCCCCTCGTTCCCTCTTCCCGAGGCGTGGACGAGCGCATCCGAGGAGCAGCTTTTTGTACGGATCGAGAGCGGAAAAACGGGAAGGGACCTCCGAGGAGCGCCACGAAATCCAAGGATTCTCGAGGCTCCGGGCGGGAAGTCTCCGCTCCGTGGATTTCGCTCGAGGGCTCTTCCCGGCCCCGGGTGGGTTTTTATTCCCTTTTCAGGGACGAGRAGCAATTCCCGGGAAATTTCATCCGGCTCCGAGCACCTGGAAGTCCCTGAGAGGCTTTTTTGTGCTCCATGGATTTATTTTTATCGGGATGAAGGAGGGCGGCTCCTCGGGAAGGTTTTCCGAGGGTTTCTCTCTCTCCCTTCTCGCTTCCCAGGGATGAATCCCGATTTTTCGGGCCGGGAGGAAGCTGAGGATGTCCCACGGAGATTTTTCCCTGCCCATCCCGGCTGGGAATCTTTCGGTGTGGGAATTCTGGGATTATCCGTTCTTCCTTTCGGGAGCTCAGGCTGCCCGAGGAGMATTTTCCACATCCCTCAGAAAATCCTGGAATGGGTTGGGTGGGAAGGGACCTAAAGCTCGTCCAATCCCACCCCATCCATGGGCAGGGACATTCCCGCTATCCCGAATGGATCCAAGCCCATCCGACCCGGCCTCGGACGCTCCCAGGGATCCAGGGGCAGCCACAGCTTCTCTGGGAATTCCATSCCAGCCCCTCCCCACCCTCCCGGGCAGGAATTCCTTCCCACKATCCCACCTTTCCCAATGGGAAGCCATTCCCTGTGTCCTGTCCCTCCATCCCTCATCCCAAGTCCCTCTCCAGCTCTCCCRGAGCCCCTTTAGCCTCTGGAATCCGAGGTTTCCCTGGATCCTTCTTTTCCAGGGACACCTTTATTTGATGACCTTTTCCCGGACAACTCTCTCTTCCCTGCATCCCACAAAACCCTTGGATAACTCCTCAGAGGGCAGGAATCTCCTCAATCCACAGCTTTTCCTCGTCGGAGTTCTCACATCCGAGGAAGCAGCTCCAGAGCTGCCCCATCCCGAAATTCCCTCCGGAGCTTTTCCCTCTCTTTACGCTGAGGGAAAAGCTGCAGCTCCGGTCGGGAAAAGACCGGGATGAAAAAAATGTGGGATCCTGGATTTGGTACCCAGGCTCCGGGACAATTCCCACCTCGGGCTCCCATCCCGCTGGACACGGATCCAATTCCCTGCATTCGGAATTCCACAAGGCTCGGCCTCTCTCTCCGAGGGGTGGATCCCGCCCTGCTCTCCCAAGGAAGGTTTCCCAGGATTTTGGGGTGTCCTTGGATAMGTGGGATATTCCGGCGACGAGGGAATTGAGTTTTCCTGCCTCTGGAAAAGAGTCGGGAAGAGCCAACGGCACCGAAGGYGCTTTTCCTGGAAAAGGAAGCGGGGAAAGGTGGAAAAATGGGAAGAGCAGCAGGAATTCCCGGCGGCAGCAGAGGGAGCTCTTCCATCGCGGATGAGGCGGAATTCGGGATCCGGCCCCAGCCTCCACCTTTATCTCCCATTCCAGGGTTTTCCAGATCTTCCCAGGGATCCCTTCCCTGTCCCTGGCACCTGGAATGTGCCTCCCAAAAGAACCCTGGAATATCCCAGCTGGAATATCCTCCCCATCTCCATCCCTCCCTCCAGTTCCCACACCGAGGACATTCCCAGGTTTTTTTGGCCAGGCTGGAAAAGGCTCCCAGGCCCACGGGAGAGAAGATTCCCACCAGGAAATCCTGGGAAAATTCCCTCCCGAGGGGATGAACGGAGCCAGGAGGACTCCGAGCGGGAATTCCCATTCCCGGCTGAGGCGTGGATGTGGGATCGTGGGATAGGGAACAGCCGAGGACAGGCGGATCCACCCTATGGAATGCTGAGCCCTTGGATCCTTCTCTGCTTTTCCAGGGATTCCCTTTCCATCGTGGAGACATCCCGATATTTCCACCTTGCTGGCTTTTTTCCAAGGAATTAAAGGGAAGAGAGATCTCCAGAAGAAAGGAGAGGAGATTCCCGAGATTCCTCCTCGGGACCATTCCATGGATTTTTTCCAAGCGTTTTCCAAAGAACTTCCTTGGGAAGGGAGGATGGGAGCGATTCCGACCATTCCCTGTTCCCTCCGGAATCCTTGCTCAGTATCCAGAGCCTTCCCAAAAGTTTATTCCAGCAGGTGTGGATCCATCCCAGGAATATTTTTCCCGGGATTTATCCAATTCCCTTCATCCCAAGATCTCCTTTCCACGCCCTTTTCCCATTCCCTGTCCCGGTGTCCATCCAGGTATCCCACCTTTTCCCTTCCCGATCCAAGAGTTGGACTGACGAGCTCTGAGGCCTTTTCCAACCCCGACGATCCCACAATTCCATCCCTGCTCTCCCTGGATCCGCTCCTCCTCGGCCGGGAACGCCGGGAGCGGAGAGTCCATCCGGGATTTGGGAATGGCAGCGGATCGGATGGGATCTGGAGCATCCTTATGGAATTTCAGCAGGAATTTCAGCAGGAATGATCGGGAATTCGTCCCTCCCGGATGAGTTTTGAACAGCCAAGGAATGCTTGGAGCTGCCCTTAAGGAATTTCCCCTCCAGCTGGAATTCCGTGGGAAAACTTCCAAGATCTTCCCTGACTGTGTAAAATCCTCTCTTTTTTTGGGATGAAGTTCRGGAATGGCAGAACCCCTTTGGCTGAATTCCATTGGGAAAACGCTGCTTTGGGAAAAGGGAAAGAATTCCTGCCGGGCAGCTGGGAAAGGCAGGCGGAAAAATCATGGAAAGGRAGCCTTGGGAGGGATGTTCCACTTCCTTGGGATGGCTCCGAGTGTCCCGTTTTCCCGCTTTTCCTGCCTGGGATCGTCTTCCCTCTGTCCATCCCAATCCCGCCCGATCCAGTTCCCGCTTTTCCCAATCCGTTGAGGCTGGAAAAGCCCTCCAGGACCATCAAATCCAACCAGGATCCATCCCCRCCTTGTCCCTGAGTGCCGCATCCAGGAATTCCCTGGAATCCTCCAGGGATGGCGATTCCAAACCTCCCTGGGCACTTCCAAGGCCTGGGAACCTTTTCCATGGGGAAATTCCCGCTGGTGTCCAACCCGAGCCTCTCCAGCCGYTCCCTCTCCTCCTGTTCCTTGTTTCCCGGGAGAAGCATCCGGAACATGGAAAAATCCATCTGCTTCCCATTCCCAACCAATTCCCTGTCCCTTTAATCCGCTTTTTCCCAGCTTGSACTCCCAAAATCCCCCTGGGAATGTCGTCCTCAGCTCCAGAGCATCCAGGAGTGCTCTGTCCCAATCCGGATGATTCCTTTGGAGTCGCCTTTGGGATACGAGAGGCTCTGCTGGAATTCTGGGGATGGATTTTGGACCTTATCCATGAATTCCATCAGAACCACGAGTTTTCCCAGTTTTCCCACCTCAATCCCGAGGCTGGAGGAGCAGGAGCCTTCCCGGCCGGCAGGAACCTTGGGATCGGGAGCTCGGAATCCCAGATTTCCGCGATATTCCCAGACCTTTCCCTCTCCTCATCCCAAATCCCATCCTCGTTCCCGGACTGGCGTTTTCCACCGGCAAAGCCTTCCCGGAGTTTCTCCATCCGGGGATTTGCGTGTCCGAAATCCACCCCAAAAATTCCTTCCGGAGTCGCTTCCCGTCCCTTCCCTCTTCCCAAACCCCTCCTGCCTTCCCTTMATCCCCCTAAAACCTCGGGAAGGAATCGCCTCCGGAAGCAAACCCGCTCCAGGCGCTGGGAATTCCCGTTTCACCGGGAAGCGTCTCCGCGAGGGCCTGGAATCGCTTCCAGTTGCTCCCATTCCGGAGGCTCTGGAGCTTCCCAGTGGCCGCCACCTGCCCGGAGCAGCCGCTCCGACACATTCCAGGCCCGGATGAGGAGGCGACACCTGGAAAACATCAGGGATTTACGGTCGGGAATGAGAGGAAAACTCCCTCCATAAAAATTCCTGGAGAGGGGATCTGGGCTCTTTCAAGCGGCTGAGCCGGGAAACTTTTTCAGGGATTTTTTTCCCAGTTTTTGGGAAGGTTGGGAAGGGTTGGGAGCAGGGGATGGAGGTGGGAAGTACCCACTGCTATCCCCGGAAAAACAGCGGGAAGGGAGCGAGGGAATCCTGGCAGCTGGGAATTCCTCAGGTTGGGAATCCAAAAACGAGGAGAGSGAATAGGGAAAAGCTTGGAAAAGGGAATGTTGCTCCAGGAGTATCCCGAGGTATTTCGGGAAGGTGTGGGAGGAACTTCCATGTTTGGGATGAGTTCAGCCTGAATTTAAATGGAGACTCCTCTTTTCCCAAGTTTTTTCTGGAATGAGRCCTTGGAGAGCCTGTGGGATGTGCCAGAGGCTGTTGGCTCTGGGAATYGGGAATTCTCTTGGAAGTGTGGCTGAAATAGGGAAGAGGAGGAGCTTCCAGCTCAGTTTTCCAGGGAAGGAAAGGGAATTGCTGCACATCCTGGGCCACAGGGAGAAACCGAGGAGGWTCTTGGTCTGGAAAAAACCAGGATGGACTCGGATCCGATTTTCTCCAGCCCTGGATTCTGCCCAAGGATGATCCCAAACCCACTGAGAGCTCAGGGAAACAACTCATGGAATGTCAGACGAGCTCAGGTTGGAAAGGGAACTCAAGGATCATCCCATTCCATGGGCAGGGATCCTCCCGCTATCCCACGTGGATCCAACCCTGCCTTGGGCGCTCCCAGGGATCCAGGGGCAGCCACAGCTTCTCTGGGAATTCCATGCCAGCCCCTCCCCACCCTCCCAGCCGGGAATTCCTTCCCAAGATCCCACCTTTTCCAGTGGGAAGCCATTCCCTGTGTCCTGTCCCTCCATGCCTTGTCCGGGAATGGCGGCGGCCGGAGAAGGAGGATCCCACATCCCGGGAATTCGGAGGGAAGAAAAGGTTTCTCCAGGTTTAAAAAAGGCAACAAAATTCCAAGGTTTTTTTTTTAAAAGTCGCGTCCGGTGGAATTTCCCGGAGCAGGGATCGGCATCCTGATGTTTTTCCATGCCTTCCCCTTGGAATTTTGGGCTTTATGACTCCTCCGTGTCCTTCCTTAGGGATTTCCTGGGATAGTCTCCATGCGAGGATGGGATTTGGGGAAATGCTGGCTTTAAATCCCCAGCAAAAAAATCCGGATTTGGATCCAAATCCCTACAAAAATACAGGGAAAAACACCAAAACGACCCAATGGAAAACGCTCTGCCTGCTCCAATCCCGATTTTTTTCATGGATATCCATCCCAGCCGCCGTTGTATCCCTCCCGTTCGTTGGGATYGATCCCGATCCTCATTCCCTGCCCTTAGCCGGGAGTCTGGCRGACGGAGAAGCAATTCCCGATTTTTTCCGCCGCTCCCTCCGCTCGGGGCCGAGAGATTCCCACCTTTTTCCATATGAAAAATCTATGGAAGCCGGCGAGGGGAGCGCCTTTATTCCCGGAGGGAATTCCTTTCCGTAACTCGGGATGGGCTGGAGCRTGGAAAAATCATTTCCATGGGAAAAAAAAAAGCTTCCAACCCCTGCCCTGCCTGTAAATGAGGAATTTCATAATTCCCGGAGAATTCATGGATGTAAATACAGGAATCGTCTCCCTGTTTCCCGCCGGAGCAGCCGGCTCCGCTCCATGAGCCGAGCTCGGCATTCCCAACCCTCTGGATCGGCCTGGACTTCTCCTTCCCGCGGAGCCGAGGGCTGGGACGATCCCCGTGGTTTTCCGGGAGGCTCCGGAGCGCACGGATCCCATGGATGCGGGATTGGGCTTTGGATTGCTTGGATGAGGCCGGATTTGGCCTTTGGAGGGATCCATGCTCCTGGTGGGAGCTCTTTGGCTCTGGGAATCCGTGGGGGTTTTTTAGGGATGAAGAGGATCCTGAAATTCCAAGTTTTCCCTGGATGTCTTGGTTAGGCGCTATCCGGATCCAGCTCCGGGATGGAGGCAAAAAACCAGGGAATGAGTTGAACATTGAGGAAAAAGCAACGGAGCTGTGGGAATTCCCATTTTCAGGGATTGCCATCCCAAAAATCCACRAATCCAGGGGGGAATGTGTCCCCCGTGAGTCCATTCCCCCTTGGAGCGGGAAAAATCCCTCCGAACACRAAGGAAATCTGGGAATGAGCTGAGCATCCATGGATTCCCATCAGCACCGAGATCTGGGATGCTCCATTCGCGTGAAATCCTCATGGAATGGTCGATCCCGAAGGATCATCTCATTCCAGCCTGCGGGAATGCCTTCCCGAACCATTCCATGAATCCATAATTCCACGTCCCCTTTTCCCTGGGATCGTTTGGAAGCTCCTGGCAAAATCCGCGTCCCTGCCTGGACCTTTTCCCTCTGGAAAAAAATCCCATCCCGACCTTTCTCCCRCCCATTCCCGTGCGTCCGCCCGGATTTCCCAGGGATTAGGATAGGAATTAAAGCAGATCCATGGATTTTTAGGCTCCTGGGCTTTTCCGTTTGACCCTTTCCCGAGTCGGATCCACCTTTTCCAAGCTTTGCCTCTCCTTGCTGCTCCCCAAATCCCTCCTGGCTTCCCTCATTTCCTCTTCCCGCGAATCCCGGGAATCCCCCGTTCTCCCAAATTCCCAGGCTCCTCCCAACCAGCAGGAATGCCGCGGATTTGGGAATGTTCAACTCCAAATCCCTTCCAAGACATCCCAAGGGAATTTTTCCCCTCTATCCTCGATTTAATTTCCTGCTTGAAATCTGGGAACAGAGAGAATTCCTCGCTCCTCTCCTTCATCCCCAGGACGGATTCCGGGAGCATCCCAAACCCTCGCATCCACGGCTTTTGGGGGTGGATATGGGGATATTTTCCCGAATTTTCCCAACTGCTGCGCTCGGAGCGAACGATTCCCTGGAATCCGCGCTGCCTGCGGCATGTGGGCTGCCAAACCCGAGGAAAACTCCGGGAAAAACACTGGGATGTGGCGGGGGAGGGCTGTAAGTGCCTTTTTTATCCCTGTTTTTTTATCCCTGGTTTTTTTTTCCCTCCCCAAGCTGTTCCGTCTGCCAGCTTTATTCCCGGCTTTTCCAGCCTGCTCCCGCTGCGCAGAAGGGGCCTGGAAGCTGCATCCCGAAAAAACGAGAGGTGCCAAAATCAGGGATTTTTTGGGTGTCCTTTTAATTGGAATTCTGGTGGGACGGAGGGAAGGGAAGGTTTGGGAAGGTTTGGGAAGGTTTGGGAAGGGAAGGAAAGGGAAGGGAAGGGAAGGTTTGGGAAGGTTTGGGAAGGGAAGGGAAGGGAAGGTTTGGGAAGGGAAGGGAAGGGAAGGGACAGGATCCATGGAACGGCTGGAGCTGTTCCAGGGGGGGTTTAGGTTGGATATCAGGGAAAATTTCCTCATCCAGAGGGTGGAACAGGCACTGGAGCAGCTCCCCAGGGAATGGGAGCATTCCCAAGGCTCCCAGAGCNGGAAGGGAAGGGAAGGGAAGGGAAGGGAAGGGAAGGGAAGGGAAGGGAAGGGAAGGGAAGGAAGTTTGGGATTGGTTTGATCTCTGAACCCTCGGAGCCAGGCCTGGGAGCCTGGAAAAGCAATCGGTGGGAATAGCAAATCCCGCCCTTCTCCAGGTGGAATCGCCAGCAGCTGGCAGGGAATCGGAGCCCTTGGAAAATGGGAAAATGCTTGGAGAAAGTGGAAGGACACCTGGAGGCGCTGCTGCGGCTCCAGCCTGGGTGCTCCCGTTTTTTCTTTGGGAATCCTGTCGGGATCCCGCGGTATCCTGCGGCAAAGGGTTTGATCCGAGGGAAAACCGGGAGCGTTTCTTGGATTTGGGATTTTGGGATTGCCTGGCTCAGTCAGGCAGGGATTGGGGAGAGCAATTCCCACGGTCTGTGCCTTTTTCCCGAGATTTTTTGGGAGAATTGAGGGAATTTTAGGGTCTAGAGGGGAAAGCACGGGATGAGTGACAAGGATCACTTGGAATGCTCAGCCTGGAGGAGGGTGGGGATGGACCCGTTGGGATCAGGAGCTCCGATCTCCGGGAACACCGGGACAGGATCCATGGAACGGCTGGAGCTGTTCCAGGGGGGGTTTGGTTGGATATCAGGGAAAATTTCCTCATCCAGAGGGTGGAACAGGCACTGGAGCAGCTCCCCAGGGAATGGGAGCATTCCCAAGGCTCCCAGAGCTCCRGGAGCAGTTGGACAACGCTCCCAGGTGGGATTGTTGGGATTGTCCCGTGCAGGGAAGGAGTTGGATCGGTGATCCTGGTGGGAAACATCCCTTGGGCGCTGCATCCCACTGGGAATGGCTGAGGAAAATCCAGGAAAACGATGGAGCGAGGGTGGGAATGAAATGTCCAAGGAAGGGAACGGAGCCGGGAAGGGGCTGGAKCAGCAGGAAAAGSTGAGGGAGCTGGGAAAGGAGCTCATCCCGGAGAAAAGGAGGATCCAGAGGGAGCTTTTCCCTCTGGGAARTTCCCTGACAGGAGGAKGCAGCTGAGGGGGGTTGGGATCTGCTCCCAGGGAACAGGGACAGGAAAAGAGGGAATGGCCRGGGTGGTTCAGGTTGGATATTTGGGAATATTCCCTCCTGGAATGAGTGTCCAGCTCTGGATGGGGGTGGAGCTCCATTCCCGAGGGATTTCCTCCATGGGGGTAATTCCCCAGAGGCTCCCACATCCGTTGGATGTTCGCGCTCCCGGAATTCCGGCCCGAAGGGAAGGGAATGGCTTAAAAAACGGGAGCTGGGAAATATCCCACGCTCCAAATCCGACTCCTTTCCTGGGCTAAAGGCGCTCCAGAGGCGAATCCGTAATTTTCTGGGCTATCCCACGGCTCCAAATCCCGGTTAATCCACTGTTCTGCCGCTCTAATTCCAGGGAATTGGAGGAAATTCCCAAGAAATCGAGTTTAGGTGGGCAGGTCCTTCCGCCTGACAAAGCATTTTTATGGAATTTCGATCCTCATGGACGAGTTCAATCCCAGCGGATTCGGGGCAGGAGGGACAAAGCCAGGAAGTCTTGGCCCCTTTTGGGCAAAAAATTCCAAACTGATCCAACATTCCCACGATAAATCCCATTTATAACCATCCCAACGGAGGCAGGTGGATGTGTCCTAGAGAATTCCTTTGGGATCGGAGGGGAATGAGTAAGGAAAGCGAGGATTCCTCTCCACAGGAATCATCCAGGACCTGAATCCCAAATTTTGGTGATGAGCACTGTCGGGAATGATGCTTTCCCTTTAGTTATGGGATTGAGAATTGTGGGATTGAGAATTGTGGGATTGAGAATCGTGGGATTGAGAATTGTGGGATTGAGAATTGTGGGATCCGTGTGTTCCCGGGAATCCCATCCATCCCTTCTTCCTTCCGTTCCCTGGCACGTTGGGGAATTCCTTTTTCCAGCTGCTTCTTCCAGAGCCTAAAGGGGCTCCGGGAGAGCTGGAGAGGGACTCGGGATAAGGCATGGAATGACAGGACACAGGGAATGGCTTCCCACTGGGAAAGGGGAGATCGGGGTGGGATATTGGGAAGGAATTCCTGGCTGGGATAGCGGGGAGGGGCTGGGATGGAATTCCCAGAGAAGCTGTGGCTGCCCCTGGATCCCTGGGAGTGCCCAAGGCTGGGTTGGATGGGGCTTGGATCCATTTGGGATAGCAGGAAGTGTTCCCGGGTGGAACTGGATGAGCTTTAAAGGTGATTCCCACCCCCAACCAGCCTGGAATTCCACGACTCGGAGATCTGGGATGCTCCGGGTGCTCCAAACCGCACTTCCAATCCAGGGGCTGCCCGACCGGGCCCATCCACGAGCGCTTCCACGGAAAACAATGCTCCGAGGAACACGGAAAAGCGGCAAATCCCATTGGGAAAACACTTGGGAAAGAGCTCCGGGAGGAGATCAACACCTTCCCCTTGGAAAAACAATCCAAGGAGACCTGCGGGAGCCTCCGGAGCCGGGACAACGCCTCGCTCTGTCTCCGCCGCCGCTCCCTCCGGCTCTTCCAGCGGCACATGGAATTCTGCCAGCGGCTGAGTCACGGCCGCCGCCTCCCGGATCCCTTTCCGCCGTGCCCTTCTCCCTCGTTATCCCACAAATCCGCAGGCACCGTTCCCTGGTCCCGAGGCAGCCCTGGGAGCGCTTCCATTCCGTGCCTGGGAGCGAGCGGATCCTGCCAAATTCCCAGGAAAGCCAAAACCGCGGAGAGGCTGCGGAGGGGAAGGAACGGGCTGGGAGCAGGAGCGAATCCATGGATTCCACGGGAGGCGAGCGCCGCCCGCGCCGTGGATTTGCAGCCTCGGGAAAAAAAAAAAACGGGAATTTTTGGCGCCGAACGCGGCGAACGACCGGGAATTTCATCCCTGCTTTTCCGCGGATTGGGGTTTGTCCCTGGAGCAGGGAATGCTGAGCTGGCGCCACTCGCCCTTCCCTGATTTGTTGCCCGAGGGTTGGAATTCCCGGGAATTCCTGGTTTCTGGAATCACGTTCAGTGCCGGGAATGTGGGGTGACGGCTTTGATTGACAGCTCCTCATCCCAGCGATCCCAGCGATCCCAGCGATCCCAGCGATCCCACCGATCCCAGCGATCCCACCGGGAACGGGTTAAGAGCCTAAATATCCCAAAAAGGATGAGGAAGGAGAATTCCAGCAGGAATTTCCCTGTGGAAAGGGTGGTCAGGCCTTGGAAGYGCCCAGGGAGGTTTGGAGTCTCCATCCCTGGAGGTATCCAAGGAACTCCTGGAATTGGGCACAGCTTGGATTCGAAGACCTTGGAGGTGTTTTCCAACCTCAACGATCCCAGGATTCCGTGGGAAACACYGGAGAGGGCAAATCCCAGCGACGGGGAGGGAATTTTCCAAAGCCTTTATCCCGAAGAGCAGGAAACAGAGGAGTTGGGAAGTTCCTGATGGATTTCCTTGGAATATCCGAATGTTTCACGGATGGGCTGGAATGTGCTGCTGGGGCCACTCATGCTCTGGCCCTCACCGGAATTCCCGGGCGTGAATCCCTTGGAATGGTTTTTCCATGATAAAGGAGGGGCTGGCGGTGTCGGATGATGGGAATGAGGGCTCATCCCAAAAAACACAAGGAAAATTCCAATTCCAGCCTGTCCCRGCTGGCTCCGTMGGAGTCAAGGAGGGAGCTCCGGAGRATCTCACGGAGCAGGGAGAGGCCGAGGAAGAGCATTCCAGGATTTTTCAGGAATTCYTGTGGTGAATTCAGGGATAACAGGACTTTTAGGGGAGAAAACACCATTGGATTTCCAACCCAAACCATTCCAGGATTCCATGGGAAAATGGAGCCCTTTTCCTCCCAAACGGAGGAAGATCCGAGCTGTGGCTTCCCTGGGAACAGCCGTGGGGGCTGGAATATCCCAGGGCTGGAATGGCCCGGCATTCCCAGCGGGAATACTCACGGGAGCTTCATCTCCAGGTAGCTCTTGGCCCCTGCGGAAAAATCCTGCGGATCCGAGRGGAGCAGCCACTTCCCGAGGAAAGCGTGGGAGGAAAAACWTGGAGAGCTGGGAGTGGGGCCTTGGATGGGCAGGGAGGGCCAGGATGCTCCTGGATGGGGTTTGGAATGGATGTCATGGAATGGGAAAAGGGAATAGTGCAGCTGGAAGGGATCTGGGGACAGGGAGGGATCTTTGGGATGGAATTCCCAGAGAAGCTGTGGCTGCCCCTGGATCCCTGGRAGCGTCCAAGGATGGGTTGGATGGGGCTTGGATCCACCTGGGATAGCGGGAGGATCCCTGCCCATGGATGGGGTGGGAATGGGATSGGAWTTAAGGTCCTTTCCCACCCAAACCATTCCAGGATTCTGCTCCATCGCCATTCCCGGACTGAGCAGCCCCAGGGACGCAACAACTCCGGGAGACACTTCCAGGGAAAAGCGTGGAGCCTTTTCCTCCTCCGCGACGGAATGGGGGCTAGAACCAGCCGGACGTGCCGGAGAAAGTCGGGATAACGATCCAAACCTCTCCTTCCCGACCTTTTGTGCCGCAGGAYCCCGGGGCCTTCCCGTTCCCTGCCCTCTTCCCGCTCCGCCTCATCCCGAAGCCTTCGGAGCGGGAATGTTTCCGCTTTCAGGCTTTTCCACCACCGGATGCGGGAGATGCCCACACGTCCAACTATCCCGCGGTTTGGGAGCGGGAATGTCGGAGCAGGGAAAAGGGCGGGAACGCTCCCGACCCGGAAATCCCGGAGCGGTCTCCGCCCAAAACCACCTCCGTGGACTCTTTCCCGGGATCCTGCCGCCGGCACGTCCCGGCCGCTCCCCGGGGAAGGGGAAGGGAGGGAGCTGGGAATGTTCCCGGGAGGCTCCGTGCTCCATCCCACGTCTCATCCCGACCTTTCCCGGGGCTGCTCCGAGCATTTTTGGGTTGTTCCTCTCCTCGTCCTCGGCCGTTCCCCCAGGAATCCCTGGAATTCGTGCCRGGGAAGTTCTGTTTTCCCGGCTGGCGCGGCCCTGGGAGATTCCCGATGTTATCCAGGGGTTTTGTCCTGCTTTTGGGGCGCCTCGGGAAGGTCGCTCAGGGAATGAGGCTCTTCCCTCTCCCCTGCGGATTCCCTGCAGTTCCCACTATCCCAGGTGGATCCAAGTCCATCCAACTCGGCCTTCCAGGGATCCAGGGGCAGCCACAGCTTCTCCGGGAATTCCATCCCAGCCCCTCCCCGCTCTCCCAGCCAGGAATTCCTTCCCAATATCCCACCCCAATCTCCCCTTTCCCAGTGGGAAGCCATTCCCTGTGTCCTGTCCCTCCAGGCCTTATCCCAAGTCCCTCTCCAGCTCTCCTGGAGCTCCTTCAGGCTCTGGAAAGTCCTGGAAGTTCTCCCTGGATCCTTCCCTTCTCCAGGKGAACATTCCCAGCTCTCCCAGAGCAGAGGCTCCAGAATCCTGGAATGGTTTGGCTTGGAAAGGACCTTCAATCCCATCCCATCCCATCCCACCCCATCCATGGGCAGGGACACCTCCCACTATCCCAGGTTTTTCCAAGCCCCATCCAACCTGTCCTTGGACACTTCCCGGGATCCAGGGGCAGCCACAGYTTCCCTGGGAATTGCCGTGACTTCTCTCCATGACTTTTCTCTTTCCCACTCCCTCCGAGCCTYTCCTGGCCGCTCCATCCCTGTTTCCCATCCCAAATTTCACGTTGGTTTTTTGGGATTTGCAGCCTTCTCTCTGCTGGGAAAGGCCTGATCCCCACAGCAATCCCAGGACGCTTCCCTGTTTTCCGTCTCCGAGGCCCCATCCAGGCCTCGGATGGAAATCCCCTTTCCTTATCTCTCCGTTTTCTGGGATTCATCCGCATTCCCCTTGGATCCCGCCCAAACCGTTCCYCTCCGGAGGCATTCCCGAGCCGACCCCGGCGCTCCGTGCCCTTCGGCTCCTTTCCCGCTCTTTSAAGCAGCCTCTCCGCGATTCCCGACGGACATTCCGGACGCTGAGCCRTCCCACCGGGATCGCCTCGTTCCCGGAAAGGCCAATTCCGCTTCCAAAGGGACTTTTCCTTCGTCCCAAATTCCAGCAAAAGCGCCGGAAGGGATTCACCTCTCGTCGCCTTTCCCGACTTGCGGATCCGTGGATGGAGAAGGGAATTTGGTCCTGGTTTAACCCATTCCATTCCAGCCGGGATTTCAGTCCGGAGCTTCGGGAAGAAGTCGGTCCTTGGGAATTCGGGAAAAGGAGTTTTCCAGCTCCACAAGGAAGCGTGGGGAAGCGGAAAGAAGCCTTGGAATATCTGTTATCCGTGGAAATGGAATCCCTGTTTGGTTCCAATCYGGGATGGGGAGGGATAAAAAGCAGGAATTTCGAATATGAAGGAATTCCGATGGGATTTTTGGTTTTTTCTCTCRAATTTTCCCCAAACCGAAAAAAATCGGGAATTCTAATCCCGCTGGAATTGTGGCGACACATCCCAGCTTAAAGGAGTTAAAGGATCAGAACGGAAAGGATCCAGGAGAAATCCTGGAAGATAAATCCATTCCTGCTCATTAAGCACAATCAGGATGCAAATTCCATCTCGGTCAATCCCAAAATTCTTGATTCCCAAAACCTGGAGTTTTCCTGTCCCGGAGGATTGCTCTGATCTCCCTTCCTTCCTCAGGYGCTTTTCCTTGGATTCCGGAGCTGCTCAGGGCCGGAACTGCTCCTTTCCCACCCTTTTGATGGCTGAAAAGTCATTTTTGGTAAATCCAACCCCAAATATTCCCAAAACTTTTTGGGGAATGACATTTCCTTCCCCGGGGGGAAATTCCAGCGTTTCTCTTTCCGGTTTTTTATTCCCAATCGGAAGGCAGGAGTGAAAATGTGAAGCTTCTCATGGAAATGGCATTTCCAAAGCAGCTCCGGYTGGGAATATTGGGATATTCCTGGTGGATAGCGCGGAGTTGTTGGATTTCATTATTGTGGGAATATTTGGATTCGATACYGTTGGATTTTGATGACCTTGGAGATCGGATTTGGAAAAGATGGGAATGTTTCCCATCCAAATACTGCCAGAAAATGGAATTTTTAAGGAATTCCTAACAGTCAAAAATCCCTACAAACCTCCCAAAAAAAAGTGGGAATGAGCCCATTGGCAATCCTGAAAATCAGGGAAAAGCTGGAATGGCCAATTCAGTGTTTCCGCAGTAGGGAGAAATGTTGGGATCATTTTTGCAGAGAATTCCATGGAAATGGAATATTTGGGTTCCAGGGATGCGGCGCCTGCCAACGGAAAATCGTCCCTATCCCAAATTTCCCGTGGGAAAAGAGCCAGGATTCGGGAAGCTGCCGCCTGATCCCGGGTGTGGAAATCCGACGGGAACCTCCGGAAGAGTTGGGATGAATGTCGGATCCTTCGGTTGGGAAAAAGCACAACATTCCAGAGGCCTCTCATCCCAAACTTTCCCTACGGAGCGGAGGGAACGACCCCATGGATGAGCTCCGGGCGGGTTGGATCCCATGGAAAGAGCGGAGCCGGATTTGTGCCGTAAAGAGAGGGAAAAAACCCTTGGAGCAACCTTGGAGCTCATGGACACAGAGCCGGATCCGGGGATTTCTTGGAATGGGTGTCGAGCCCTCGGAGCTGCATCCCGCTTTTCCTGGTCTAAATCCAAGGACTTCTTTCCTTCCTGCCTGTCAAGGCTTTCCCGGAGAGGCGAAATGGCAGGGAAAGCCATTCCAAGCCTGGCTCGCTCCCAGTTTCCCTCCCTTCCCGAGGTTTTTGGGAAGGGCGGAGGAGCAGGGATGGGGGATGGGATCGGCCCCRCATTCCCGGTGGGAATGGCCACGTTGGAGGTTCCCACATCCCACGGGGACGTCCCAGCTCTTCCCACAGGGAGCAGCCGAGATTCCCTGGAAGGCAGGGAGGAGCGCGAGCTCATCCAGGAGAACCTTGGAAGCGATTCCAGCGGGAAAAACAACGGGATGGACCTTCAGGAGCWGCTGAATTCCAGAGTCCGCACCATTCCCAATCCAACCCGGAGCCGTTCCCAAGCATTCCCATCACAGGGAACGGAGCTGGCAAAGCCCAGGGAAGGGATTGTTAYTCCCATTCCACCATCCCGGAGCTCCAGTTTTTTTAGGGAATTCCCACGGGCACGAGGCCCCTGCTCCCGGCACGTGGAATTCGGGAAGAGCATCCCACGGTTGGCTCCTCTCTCCGTGTCCCTTTGGATGCAAAGTTGGATCGGCTCATCCCGGAGCTCTTTTCCAAGCTTTGCGATTCCCGGGATGCAGCTCCAAGGAATAACAGGGAAAAAGCAGGAGGTGCCGCAAATTCCTGGGAATGTTCCTCCCGTTCCCGGTATTTTTGGGATGCACCACCCATCCCCTCCGGAGCCGGCTCCCTGCTCCCACGGAGCCTCCCAAATCCAGGCGGGATCCCCGGGGCCGCCTTCGGATTCCTGGGAGCGCCTCGGGAGCCTTCCMGGCCTCGTTCCCGCTTTCCCGGGAGAGGCTTCCCCTTGGATCGCTCCCATCCGGAATCGCCGGGGATAAAGGAGCGCGCGGCCGGGCTTTGTTTTCCTTGGAAGCGGCGGGAGAGGGATTTTTCCAGCCAAATGTCGGGATTTGGCGCTCGGAGCCGAGCGGCTCCAGGCTCTTTTTCCGGGACAAAGCTCCCATTCAGGCGGAGGCCCTTCGGGATAATGGGATGCGTCGGCTGGAAGCAGCTCGGATTCCGCCGGGAAAAACGGCTCCGGGATGGACGCGAAGCTCCGGATCGTGCGGGTTTTACGGGAAAGGGAAAACGTGGATGTAGGAGCCACCTTTCCGGCCTCGCCTTCCCTTCTCCGTCGGCRTTTTTCCCGGAATTCTCGGGATGGGAATGTGTCCTCGATCCCGCTGGGTTTTGGTGCTGCCTTAGGGATGGCTCAGGGAAGGGGAAATCCCGGGAAAAGGTGAAAAATCCTGGGAAAACACAGAAAAATCTGCTTGTGCCTGTTGGGAAATACCCGCTCTGCAGGCATGGGAAAACAGGGAGAGGGCTGGAAGGTGGGAAAACGAGGAAAAGGGTTGGAAGGTGGGAAAACAAGGATAGTTGGAATGTGGTTCCTTCCTTCCTTCCTTCCAGAATTCCTTCCTTCCTTTCTTCCTTCCTTCCTTCCTTCCTTCCTTCCTTCCTTCCTTCCACAATTCCTTCCACAATTCCTTCCACAATTCCTTTCCTTCCTTCCAGAATTCCTTCCTTCCAGAACTCCTTCCACAATTCCTTCCTGAATTCCTTCCTTCCAGAATTCCTTCCAGAATTCCTTCCTTCCAGAATTCCTTCCAGAACTCCTTCCAGAACTCCTTCCAGAACCCCTTCCTTCCTTCCTTCCTGAATTCCTGAATTCCTGAATTCCTGAATTCCTTCCTTCCAGAATTCCTTCCAGAATTCCCTCCAGGCCGGACAGGGCTCGGAGCACCCTGGGATCGTGGGAGTCGTCCCTGCCCATGGAATTGGACAATCCTCGCGCTCCCTTCCCACCCCAACCRTTCCATGATATTTCGCAGCCCACGGAAAGACCAAAAGAACGGGAAAAGGGGACAAAATCCTGGAGCGAGAACGAGCAGGATAATCCTTCCTCGTTTATCCCAGCCTTTAGCACATCGTGAATATTCCCTTTGTTTCCCTGGAATTTGGAAGGAGGAGGAGAAGTTAACCCTGGTGGGYGGGAATAGCTGGGATAAATATTCCCACCGGGATCGTCGTGGCTAGAGTTAAATTTATCCAYGGAAAACAAGGAAATTTAAGGATCTGAACTCCTCACTTCCATGCCCACGATCCAACCCCTTCCCGCMATTCCCGCGGCTCCCTGGACGCGACGGAGGCTGAAATCCCAGGGATTGGGGAGGATTAACCACATCCCGATTTTTTTCCAGCAGGGACGGAAAAATCCCTCCCAAATCCAACCCCGAAGCGACTCCCRACGATCGGGATGAGATTCCAGGCCCGGGAAGGCCTCTCCGAAGGATAAACCATCCCAAAATTACGTCCTGCCGCTCCCGGGGGCTTTTCCCGGGAATGGAGCGTCCGAGTYGCTGGGATGGAGCTGCTCCTCATGGATAAAAGCTGCTGGAAAACGCCACGRGAGGGATAAATTCGGGAGGGAAATCCGTGGGAAGAGGGAGAAACGGAAAGGGGAAAGCGGTCGGGAGCAGGGGGAAAACACGGGACAGGACACAGGGAATGGCTTCCCACTGGGAAAGGGGAGATTGGGGTGGGATATTGGGAAGGAATTCCTGGCTGGGAGGGCGGGGAGGGGCTGGGATGGAATTCCCAGGGAAGCTGTGGCTGCCCCTGGATCCCTGGGAGTGTCCAAGGCCAGGCTGGATGGACTTGGATCCACCCGGGATAGCGGGAGGATCCCTGCCCATGGATGGGGTGGGAATGGGATGGGATTGAAGGTCCTTCCCACCCAAACCATTCCAGGATTCCATGATCGGGGAACACGGAAACCTGGAGAACTCCGTAGGGATGGTCCAACTCCAGCAAATCCTCCGGCTCAAGGCCGTTTTTGTGGAATCAAATATCCACGGATCCTACGGAAAACTCCCTTTGCAGGGAATGTTTTGGGCCAGTTTTCCYCAGGTTCTGCGATTCCCAATCCATCCGTGAGATCCGCTCCGGCAGCTCCCTCTTTGGGAGCCAATTCCACGGAATTCCGGAGCCTTTGAGGCTGGAAAATCCTCCAGGATCGTGGAATCCAAGCTGTTCCCGATCCCCACCTCATCCCTGAGTGCCGCAKCCAGGAATTCCATGGACACCTCCCGGGATGGGCACTCCAAACCCCCCTGGGCTTCCCATTCCAAAGCCTCTGAGSTCTGGGATCGGCTTTTCCGCTCGGGATGTCTGCGGTGCCTCCGCTGCTTCCCACGGGAATATCCCATTTCTCCATGGGTGACAGCCTTGGGAATCCACGGATCTTCCACCCTTTGGATTTGCCCCTTTCTCCCAGACGATCCCGGAAAAATGGCCTGGAGCAGATTCCCACCCCATTCCCGACCYCATTCCCGYCCGATCCCGATCCGTGCTCGCTCCAGCTGAACACGGATCAGGGTTATGAATTTCTGGGAAAAAGGGATGATTTCGTGGGATGGGTAAACAGCCGGAAAAAACCCGGGAAGCTGAACTCTTCCATTGTTTCCCRTCCTTGGATTTGGCCACCCAGGAAGGCCCCGGGAGGTGTTGGTTCCATTCCTGCGGAATCAGCTTCCAGCTGCTCCGGGAATTCCCGGCAGGGAAGAGGCTTCTYTCCCTTCTTTGTTTGGATTTCCCAGGATTTTTGGCCCCGGGATCGGCCCCGAGCGGGAGGAGCGGAGGCAGGAGGAAAACACGGAGCGGGGAATGGTTATCCCAAACTTTTCCAAACCTCCTGGGAGGTTCGGGATGGATTTGCTCCGTGTTATCCTCCAGTTCGGCGCGTGATTCCCGGCGGATCCTTTCCGGCTTGGAATATTCCGGGATTTTGTAGCGAAGCCCCTTCGGTTCTCCCGGACACGGATTTGGATCCGAATCCCAAAGGAATTGGGGATTGTGTTTTCCGCCTGGAGGGAATTTTCGGGTCCTCGGAGGCTTCTCCGTGGGTGAAGAGCTCGGGAAGAGGCTTGGGAATGTCTCCGGAGGGCAAAGGAGGTGAGAATCCAGGGATTGCCGTGGATTCATCCCGAGCTCATTCCCGTTTCCTGGTGGGATGGGGGAAGCAGGAGGGGAAAAGTGGGAAATTTATGGATTGGGATGAAGAAGGTTTAATAGGGAAAGGAAAAGCCACACGAGCAAAGGAAAATAAGGAATTCTTTCCCTGCTTTCCACAGCAAGGACAGGTTCGGCATTCCCAGCAAGCAGAATTCCCAACACTGTCAATCCAAGCGTTCCCTGTTTTCCTCCTTCTTCCCACAGCTTTGTCCGCTCGGAATATTCCCGGGATCAGTCGGGATCGGCGTTCCCGGCTGRGTCATCCCAAATCCTTGTGCCTTCCCAGCCTCTTCCCTGGTGGGATTAGCAGTGGGAAAGGCCTCGATTCCCTGGAAACTCAAAAAGATCCTGGTTTGATCCATGCTTTTCCCAGGAAAAATCCCGAACAGCCCCACGCCGGCTCCTGGGAAGAAAATGAATTCCATGCCGGGAAAAACCAGCCCGAGCATCCCAAAAAAATAGGGATAAGTTCAGGAATTAAACAGGATCCGTGAGATCTGAGCGGAAGCGGGAGAGAGGGATGAAGGGATAAACGGGAATGTTCTCCATGAACAGGTAAAACTGGGAATTTTTGGGTTCTCATGGATATCTCGGGAATGTCTGGTCCTGGAATCCTTGCTCSGATCCAACAGGGAACACCGGGAATGTTCTCCGTGGGACCGAGGCTCCCGCAAATTCCGGAACAAAGGAAGTTCTCATCCCGATTTTTTTTTACATTTAAAAAGACCAAAAATCAGGAAATTCCCAAACCTTGTGGAATTTCAAAGGCAAAATTGGAGATTTGGGGAAAAAATTGATTTTTAAAAATATTTTTGGGTTTTTTTTCATATTCCAACTCCAARTTATCCCATGGGAATCTCCATCTCCCTGTCCTTTCCCCTTGGTTCCTTGGTGACTCTTTCCAACCAATCCAGGAATTCCCAGCTCTGCTTCCCACCCCCACTTTGGGAATTTTCGCCTGGAAAAAAAATTCCCTGGTGCTCCCGTTGATATTTTTCTCTCCCATCCCTGAATCCCTTTGGTTCTCCCAAACTTTTCCCTCCTTTCCCGAAGGTTTCTGCTCCTTATTCCTTCCTTTCCCGCTCGGATCGGGAATCAATTCCTGYGGATGGATTTGGAGGCTCTTCCCTGAAAAAAATCCCAACAAACCCAACCCAACGACTCCAGGAGGAAATTCCATGGAATATCTGACTTTTTACCTGTGGGTTTTCCATGGAAAACAAGAAACGGGAAGAAAACTTCCAACCAAACCCTGAAATGGAAGTTTAAATTCCCATTTCGGGCTGGGAAAAGAGGATTATTCCCTCTTTTTTTACAGCCAAAATGCTTCCCGGGGATTATTTTCCGCTTTTCCCTGGAAAACTTGGATATTCCTTCGCCTCCCGCCCCGAAACTTCCTTGGATTTTAAGGCTGAGGGAGGATTTGGTGATCGGGAATGCCGAGGCGATCCCAAACTTYGGAGCAAAACCCTCTGGAAAAGGAAAAATCGAGTGGCCTGGTGCTTCCTTCAGTGGTAAATCCATGGATTCTCCCGTGGAATATTTATCCCGGTTTTTTGGGTGGGATTGCGGCGCTCACAAACCTCCGGCTGTGAATTTTTTCCTGGGAATTTTCACGCCTTTTCCCTATGGCGGAATCCCAGCCCACCCGAGCGTCCGTAGATTCCCAAATCCCGGGAAAATCGCTGCTSGGGATGGAATTCCCGCGCTCCGAGYGAGAAACCGGATCGGCACACCAGGGAACAGCGGGCGGATTTCCGGCTGGGAAAGAGCCTGGATCGTATTCCCGAGTATTTTTGGAATTCCCTCGTCCTGATTCGCCGGGAAGTCGTTCATCCCTCGGGATGTGCTCCGGRTAAAAGTTGGGAATGGCTTCCATGAGTCTGGATAACGACGGAAGGAGGAGAGGGAGGGAGAGAACGAGCAGCTGGCTCCTGATTTTTCCAACTTTTTTKGGGAATTTTGGGAAATCTGCCCCTCGCGGGAGCCAAATCCAAGGTGTGTCGTTGTTTTCCYGGGAAAACGACTCCCGGGAGCCGTCGGCGAGCGGAGACTCCCAAGGAACCGGCTCCTCTCCGAGCCCRACTGCTCCTGGAATTATCCAGGGAACGCTCCATCCCGAGGGAATATTTCATCCCAGAAAAGCGAGGCCCTAAAGATCCCGAAACTCCTTCGCTCCTTCCACAAAAGGAAAATCGGCCTGGGAAAAAAATAATCCGGGATGAGGGAACAAAGCGGGAAGAGAGACCACCGGGAATGGCCGAAGGGGGGGAATTCACGCTCGGGAGAGGCTTTCCCGGGAATTCTCGGGGGGAATTTACGAGCGCTCGCAGCTACCGAGCGGAAAAATCCGTTGGCCCCGGAGCCGTTCCCGACTGCCAATTCCAATGATTCATCCCCGAGCCGGGAACGGATCGGCCCCGGAGGACGAGGAGGGGCCAAGGAGCGCCGAGGATTTCTTGGAAAACGCAGGGAAATCCTCGGCGGGAGAGCTCTTCCCGCAAAGCTGCGAGCGCCGCTCTCCGGGGAAAGGTCGGGAGCCGTTTCCGTGGGAATTCCGGCCCAGGCGTTCCCGCGTTTGGAATTGTTCGTGTTCGGCACCGAGCGGGGGAGAAAAGCGGGAAAAAATGGGGAAAAATGGGATGGGTTCACCCAAGAGCTCCGGATTGTCCTGGGGGATTCCTGGGGATCCGGAAGAGCGGGGGGAGGTYGGGAATGCTGGGAATTGTGGCTTGGGAAGGAGTGGAATTGAATTATCCTGACCTTTTTTGGGAAGCTGGGCCAGGCCGCCCTTCCCAGGCCTCTGGAGAAGGAGTTTTAGTGGGAATCATGGAATGGTTTGGGATGGAAGGCACGGGAAGATCTCATTCCAAGCTCTACTGGGGGAGAATCCAGGAGATTCCAGGATTTCCCACAGAGATCCAGGGCGATGGGAGATGAATCCGCTCTGGGATCCTCCCAGGTTTTCCTCCTGGAGCAGGAGATCCGATCCCAGAGCCGTGGGAGAAKATTCCCGCGTTTCCAGCAGGAGCTGCTCCCTGTCCTTCTGTGCCTCAGTTTCCCTTTCCGGATAAGTTTTCCATTGCTTCCTTTGGAATGGGATGCGAGGCCCTGCTTGGAGAAGCAGGAATATTTGGGATTTGCTCACGACCTTCTCCCACATTTCTTTGGATTCCACAGGATTTAAGGAGTCCTGGAGGAATCCACAGGACCAGCGACTCCTTCATGGATCCGTGCCCAAAAATTCCCGGGAGAGCCGTGGCCGGCGGATGTCCTGGAAGCCAACGGAGCCGTTATTCCTGAAAAACATCAGGTGGGGATGGAAAACGGATCCGTCCGGGAATTCCGGCCTGGGGATCACAGCCCAGGGACAACAAYGGGATCCTGGTGGGATAACAGGGGTAAAGSCAAAGGARGTCAGGATAGGTGGGATATYGGGAAGGAATTCCYGGCYGGGAGGGTGSGGAGRGGCTGGSATGGAATTCCCAGAGAAGCTGTGGCTGYCCCTGGATCCCTGGSAGTGCCCAAGGCCRGGCTGGATGGACTCGGATCCCCCTGGGATAGTGGGAAGTGTCCCTGCCCATGGAATGGCCTGGAATGGGATGATCCTTAAAATCCCTTCCATGCCAACCATTCCATGATTCTTAAAAAGTATCGGAGAGGTTGCAGGATCCGCTGGGATGTTTTTGCTGGATCCGGAGTGCTTTTCCCAGAGGGACACACCTGAATTCCTTCATTTCAGAAGGAAACTTTGGGAGAAGATCCAACCCTGCTGGATCATGCCTGGGCTGAGCAAAGAATTCCTTTTTCTCCCAAAAAACTGGATTTTAACCCTTTCTTTTCACGGATTTCCACCCCTGGATCCGCATCCCAACCACSCCAAATTCCCAAATCCCCAAAAACCGGATCCTTTCCACCGCTTGGATCCGATCGATCCCTATTTTTAATAATCTTTTCCCCAAAATTTACAAAATCCTTCCTTTTCCTCCTCCTTTTCGCCTCCAAACCTCATCCCAGACGGCTCCAACCCCATCCCGAAAAAAAACCCCTCCGCGTCTTCCCGCGGCTCTTTGATTTCCCGGGAAGCATCTGGCCCGCAGGAATCCGGGACGGGGCCGCGGAATTCCCGGCGAGCGCCGGAGCGTTTTATGGATCATCCGGACAACGGGACCCGGGASGTTTTCCCGCACCTCGTAAATCCCGAATCCCGCGGGGCCGCCTCGGCCTCGCGCGCTCCCAGCCGGAAAAGGGGGAATTTTCTCACGCCGCGGCCGCGGGAATTCGCAGCCGGAGGCCCSGGATGATCCCGAGGCGCGGGAGGCTGGAAAAGGTGGGAATTCTGCCCCTCGGCCCCGCTCGRGTGGGGCCACAGTGCGGATCCTGCTGCTTTCCCTGGATCAGGGATGGGCACAGATCCCAATAACCAGGAATGTGCCTGGATCCTGCTGCTCTCCCATGGATCAGGAATGTGCCCGGATCCCATTAACCAGGGATGTGCCCAGATCCTGCTTTTCCCTGGATCAGGGATGGGCACAGATCCTGCTGCTGTTCCATGGATCAGGGATGGGCACAGATCCTGCTATTCCATGGATCAGGGATGTGCACGGATCCTGCTATTCCCTGGATCAGGGATGGGCACAGATCCTGCTGCTATTCCATGGATCAGGGATGTGCACGGATCCTGCTATTCCCTGGATCAGGGATGGGCACAGATCCTGCTGCTGTTCCATGGATCCGGGATGAGCACAAATCCGGCTCTTCCATGGATCAGGAATGTGTCCAGATCCCATTAACCAGGGATGGGCACAGATCCTGCTGCTTTCCATGGATCAGGGATGTGCCCAGATCCTGCTATTCCATGCACCAGGAATGTGCCCAGATCCTGCTATTCCACGGATCAGGAACGTGCCCGGATCCTGCTGCTCTGCCAGGATCAAGGATATGCCCAGATTCTGCTTTTCCCTGGATCAGGAATGTGCCCAGATCCCATTCACCAGGAATGTGCCCAGATCCTGCTATTCCCTGGATCAGGAATGTGCCCAGATCCCATTCACCAGGAATGTGCCCAGATCCTGCTATTCCATGGACCAGGAACGTGCCCGGATCCCACTGCTCCCCCACAGATCCCACCCCTCCCCCCCCTTCCCCGTGATCCCAGGATTCTCCCCACCGGAGCCAATCCCACCCGAACTCCCCTTTTCCCGTTAATTCCCAGAGCTGACACCAGGCCTGGCACGGCATGGGATTCCCCCCCCATCCCTTTCCCGCCCTTCCCTTTCCCGAGGCCTTTCCAGGCCTTCCCCGTGCGATCCCGAGGGCTCCGCCTGTTCCCCATCAAATCCCGACCTCGTCCTGGCTCATTAGGGAACGAGGCCTGGAATGACTTMAATCCCAGGAGCGCTTCAATCCCACATCCGCGGGAAAAGCGGGATGCTCTTCCCGCCCGGACACGCCGGGCACCGCTGGATTCGGAGAATTCCAAAGGGGTGGCTACAACTGGGAGCAATCCCCGGATTTGTGGGTCGGGTTCGGTGCTTCCGTTCGGGATTTTGGTATTCCCAAGCAGCCGTTCCAGAGGCTCCTGGAATCGGCTGGGAACGGGAGGGATCCGTGCGGGATCCCCGGAATGTCGCGTTATCCCACGTGGAAAACCGAGGGAAGCAGGAGCTCTGCCGGGATGGAACAGCATCCCCGGGATGCTCCAGGGATAGGGAATGGTGTCCATGATTTTCGGTCCCTTCCCGCCCAAAGCAGAGATTCCATGAATATTCATCAAGAAAACTCAGAATTAATGATCAAAAAGGAGGAATTCTGGGAATTTTCGAGCGTGGAATCTCCCCTCATTCCCACGTTGCTCCGAGCGCCCTCCTGACATTCCAGGCAGGGAAAAAAAGGAAAGGCTGGAATTGTTTCCCCATTCCCAGCGCGAAGGGAATGGGCAGAAAATTCCCAGGCTTTGGGAATTCATGGATCTGGAAAACACCCCCAGGGCCTGAGCGGGATAAATCCTCTCCGGAGGATCCTGGGAATGTCCAGAGCAGGAGCAGCTCCCGGGTAATCCCGGAGGAGGATCCGGAATTCCAATTCCGGAATTGGAGCAGCCACGAGGCCGATGGGATTTATTCCTGAAAAAAGTTCTCCGSAGTTCCCTCAGTGGGAGAAGCCCCAAGATTTGGAATTCCCAAGCTTTTTTATCGGGATCAAAACCAGGATTCCCATCCCCTTCGCGCCCTGGCGCGGATAATTGGGGATTATGGAAGTGCCTTTTACTCCCAGAAAAGCTTCCCTGAATTCCCAGGGAAAATTGGATAAGCCTGGGATAGCGGGAGGTGTCCCTGCCCATGGATGGGGTGGGAATGGGATGGGATTCAAGGMCCCTTCCAAGCCAAACCATTCCCGGATTTTATATTCCAATTGGATTGTCCYGTGCCATTCCGAGCGAACGTTTTTCCCAGGGATCGAGGGTGGGGCTGAGGCTGGAGCAGGATCGGGGAAGATTTCACGGGAACCACCGGAAATCCAAGGATCCRGAAGGGCCAAACTCCTTTAGGAATGAAGGAAAAGGACTCGATGGAATAACAAGTCAGGGAATCATGGAATGGTTTGGGATGGAAGGGATTTTAAGGATCATCCCATTCCCACCCCATCCATGGGTGGGGATCCTCCTGCTATCCCAGATGGATCCAAGCCCCATCCAGCCCGGCCTTGGACACTCCCAGGGATCCAGGGGCAGCCACAGCTTCTCTGGGAATTCCATGCCAGCCCCTCCCCACCCTCCCGGGCAGGAATTCCTTCCCAATATCCCACCTATCCCTGCCCTCCGTCTTCTCAGGGAATGTGCAATTCCCGTGTTGCATTCCCGACTTCGCGAGCCATGTCGGGAATCCAGGAAGTTTTCCAAAATCCAGGAAAAATTCCCTAAAATCAGCGAGTAACTCCTCAGCTTCTGGAAGCTTCCCGAAAAACAGAGAACTTTGGGCCTTTCCCGTGAACATTCCCAACTTCCCTTTGCTCTTCCCACAAACTCCTCATCCCTCCCCTTCCCTAGCCATCCGCGTGCCTGGAATATTCCTTTCCATCCTCCCGGAAGGTTATTAACGACCCCGGCGCGGGAGAGGATCCATAAATCCCGGCGTCCCCCGGGAATTCGCCGCGCTCCGAAGCCTTCGGACGCTCGGGACCGCGCACAAATCATCCCGGRAAATCGGAAGGCCTGGATGGCGTTTTCATCCCAATGTTTTACGGCTCTGCCGCTCCCGGCCGGGATTTACGGCCTCATCGGAATTCAGGGAAACAGGGAAAACGATCCCGAGGCGGCTCCGGGCGGGAGAACTTCGGAGGATTCTTCGTTCTCCTTCCCGAACTTTTGTGGGAAAGGGAGGAACTTATGGGCTCGTCCTGGTTGGATCGGCATTCCCTGCCTGGAGAAATGGGATTGTCCCACCCCTGGGAGTGTCCAAGGACAGGTTGGAAGGGGCTTGGAAAAATCTGGGATAGCGCGAGGTGTCCCCGAGTGGGAATGGGATGGGATTGAAGGTCCATTCCAAGCCAAATATTCCAGGATTCTGGAGCCGCTCTGCTCTGGGAGAGCTGGGAATGTTCCCCTGGAGAAGGGAAGATTCCAGGGAAAGCTCGGAGCCAATTCCAGAGCCTAAAGGGGCTCCSGGAGAGCTGGAGAGGGACTTGGGATGAAGGATGGAGGGACAGGACACAGGGAATGGCTTCCCACTGGGAAAAGGGAGATTGGGATGGGATATTGGGAAGGAATTCCTGGCTGGGATCTGATTTCATGGAATCTCCTGCTCCTTCGATTTGCTCCATTCCCAAATTTGGCCTTTCCCGCCTTTCATCCCAAAGTTTTCCCTATTTTCTACACATGGCCAATCCCCACACTGGGAAAAATTCCCTCAGAATCCTCCGATATCCCTGGAAAAGCCGGAAAACCCTGGGGCCTCCGTGCTTCCCCCCCCAAAAAAATTCCAGGAGAGCTCCGGGTGCCCGAAATTCCCGGGATTGGGGGGGGGAAGGGAAGGGTTAAAGAGGCCTCAAATCCCATTTGACCTCCGGAATGGAATTCATGAGGCGGAAAAGTTCCCTGGGATAATCCAATGAGCTGGATCAAAAGGTCCTGAACTCCGGCGATGCCCAGAGAATTCCCGCTGATCCCTGCCGGGCCGGAGCGGCCCCGATCCCGTCTCCTCCYGGAATTTTCAGAGCTGCCGGGTGGATTTTTCCGGGATTTTTTTCAGGGAGCGAAGTCCCCTAAATTCAGGATAAAATTCCCGGGTGGATCGAGAGGTAGGAATTCCAAGATAAGGGGGAATTTTGTGTTCCCAAATATAGGAATTCCCGATTTTTAACCCCGGAATCCGTCAGGAATCCCGGATTTTGGCTGGGATTTGCTGCCGAGTTTAACACAAGCCGAAGCCATTCCACGATCCCAAACTGTGGGAATCTTTCCCTCTATCCCTGTTTTCATTGGCCTCCTTTGGATCCCAGAAAATTCAGGCACCGACAGAGCCTTGGATGAAGTTCCAGGATGTTTTTCCCATCCTGAATCCAAACAAATCCCTCTAAAAACCAGGATTTTCCTGCCTGGTTCCAGTGGGAAACTCCACGGGGATAAAGGAGGCCCCGGCCCAGTTTTCCCAGGAAATCCGTGGCTGCCTCATCCCTGGAATTTTTCCAGGCCATGTTGGAGCAACCTGGGATAGCGGAAGGCAGCCCTGCCTGCGGAAAGGTGGGAATGAGGCCATTGATTCCCGTCCAAGCCGGGAATTTCGGAGCCGGAGGGATGGGAGGCTCTGGAATTCAGAGGTGACGTCGGCGAGGAGGGAAAATCCATCTGGGAATGATTGTCCGGARGGGAGGCAGGAATTGGAGGCGAGGGCCGGAGCTGGCTCGGGAACAAAGGGATGGGAGAAATCCCACGGGAATCACTTAATGGGAAATCCGGGAAAGCCTCGGAGCMGGGGCAGAGGGAAGGGCGGGAAAACTCTGGGAGAGGTTGGATTTTCAGGGATGAGCTGATCCCGAAGGTCCTTCCCGGCCCACACCAGTCTGGGATTTGTGGATGAGCTGTGAAGTGCCTGGTCCTGGAAAAAAGGGATCTGGGATGGGCCCTCCCTATCCCAAATCCAAGATTTTAGTTGGAACATCAGCACCGATCCTTCCCTCTTCCCCCCTTTTTTTCCCCCTTTTTCCCCTTTTTTCCTCCTTTTTTCCCTCCTTTTTTTCCCTTCTCTTTTCCCCTCTTTTTCCCCCTTTTCCCCGTTTTTCCCCCTTTTCCCCCATTTTCCTCTTTTTTTCCCCCTTTCCCCCCTTTTCCTCCTTTTTGTCCCCTTTTCCCCCCTTTTTCCCCCTTTTTCCCTCTTTTTTCCCCTTTTTCCCCTTTTTTCCCCTTTTTCCCCTCCTTTTTTCCCTCTTTTTTTCCCTCTTTTTTCCCCTCCTTTCCCTCCTTTTTTCCCCCTTTTCCCCCCTTTTTCCCCCCTTTTTTCCCTCCTTTTCCCCCCCTTTCCCCTCCCTTTTTCCCCCCTTTTTTCCCTGTTTTCCCATCACCCCCAGGCCCCATTCCCAAGCTTCCCTAAGCAAATCCAAGGAGCTGAAAACCCCTCTAAGGAAATCTGGGATCCTGGCACAGCCCTCGCTTCTGCAGGCTGGGAATTCCAGGCAAACTCCGGATATCCAGGAGTTCTCAGCCGGGAAGGAGCGCATCAGGACCGGGAAAAGGGGAAAAAGCACCAGTAGACAATCCAGGAAAAGGCAAATTCTGGGAGAACACCAGGAAAGGAATTCTGGGAAAACCTTTCCAACACATTCTTTAATCCAAGGAGCAACTCAAAGGGAGAAAACTGGGATCAATGGGAGCAAAGCTCAGAGCTGTTGGGAATATTCCCATGATTGGAATTTTTTCCCACGAAATGCTTTTTCCTGCTTTATTTTCCCTGCGTTTTCCTCCTTTCCTCTGGCATTGTGGGAATTTTGTTTCCTGGAGGGATCAGGGAATGATCCCATCCCTGTTTGCTCCTCGTGGCTCTTCCCGGAGACGCTCAGGAGGGAGGAATCCCTGGATTTGCTCTGTCCCAGCCCCGGGAGCAGCAGGAATGTGGAATGTGGATCCCGAGGGCTCCTAAAAGCTCCTTTGGGAATCTCCTTCCAATCTCCAGGGATCATCGGGATAACCCCGGACTGCTCCCATGGCCCTTCCCAAAGTTTTCCATCGGCCCCGAGCTGACKCCCAAGGGAAAACAAAACAGCAGGGAAAGAATTTCGGGATGACCTCCCTGAATATTCCTGGAAATTCCCTGTATCCCAGGCACTTCCRGAGTGATTTAGGCCCCGTCCCTATYCCGATATCCCAAATTTCAATGCGGTTATTTTGGGATTCCATCAGCTCCGGCGTGCGGGACACATCCCAGATTTCCCCTCGGTCAGGCTTCATCCCTCATCCATCAGCAGAGCCGAGCAGGGAAGCGAAAAAAAAACCGGGAAGAGGAGGAAATCCCAACCTCCGGCTCCCGGAATTCCCCCTTCCCCAAGGAGCCTCCCGCTCCAGGCGTTCCCAGGGGTTACTCAGGGGTGGCTTCACAATTCCCGACGCTCCGGGGTGGGAAAAGAGGGGGAATTCCCCCCGCGGCGAGGCCGGGAAGGCCTTCCGGGATGAGCTTTTCCCGCCGGGAGATGGGATTAGGCCGGAGCGCGGCGGGGAGGGAGCGCCGGGAATTCCCGGGGTTCAAGGAGCGCTGGCCCAGAAGCCGCTCCCGGCGGATCCGTGGATTCGGGAGAGCCATGGGAGAGGAGGTCATTAGAGCGGGAGCTGTCGCTTCCCATCCGTCAGCGCGATTCCCGGGAATGTTCCCCGCGGCCTCGGGACGGGGATGTTCCCGTGGGTTCCCGGGATTCGGGATGTGGCAATTCCCTCTTGTCCCGGCTCCGAGCGCGTTCCCGTTTCGCCGAGGGGAGGGAATATCCGCCCTCGGCAGGACGGCGCGTCCCGGGGGTTGTGGGGAGGTTGGAGCTCCTGGAATGCTGGCAGAGCATCCCTGGCCATTCCCGGTTTTCCTCAGGGCCTTGTGGGAGGAAACCCGGCCGTTTTCCAAGGAAAGCCAGCCATTTTCCAGGGAAACAGCCATTTTCCAAGGAAACCCGGCTGTTTTCCAGGGAAACACAGCCGTTTTCCCAGGAAACCCAGCCATTTTCCCAGGAAACACAGCCATTTCCCAAGGAAACCTGGCTGTTTTCCAAGGAAACGTGGACTTTTTCCCAGGAAACCCGGCTGTTTTCCAGGGAAACCCAGCCATTTTCCCAGGAAACCCAGCCATTATCCAAGGAAACCCAGCCGTTTTCCAAGGAAAGCCAGCCTTTTTCTAGGGAAACCCAGCTGTTTTCCAAGGAAACCAGGCCATTTTCCCAGGAAACCCAGCTGTTATCCAAGGGTTAATCCTCATCCCGAGGCAGGGCCCGGCTCCAGGCTGGGATCACGGACTCAGCTCCGGGAATGTTTGTTCTGGGCAGTCTTGGATCAGATAATTCCCTGATTTTTTTYGTGTGTCAATTCCTCGTTTTCCTGGGAACTTTTTCCCGCGGATGGAGGGGAAGTGCCGGATTTTTTCCATAGCCCCAAAAAATTCCGGTTGAAATCCATGGCTGCTCCCAGAAGCAATCCCTGATCCTGCTCCGTTCCCTCTCCTTCCTGGAATCCCAGACCTGTCCAGATGATCCATGAGGTGCCAATTCCCCTTGGAAGTCTGGAATGATTCCCCAGCGGATTCCCAGCTCTCCCAGAGCAGAGCGGCTCCAGAATCCTGGAATATTTGGCTTGGAATGGACCTTCAATCCCATCCCATTCCCACCCCATCCATGGGCAGGGACACCTCCCCCTATCCCAGGTTTTTCCAAGCCCCATCCCACCCGGCCTTGGACACTTCCAGGGATTTCTGCAGTGTCCAGGCACAAATCCCTTCCCATTCCGCTCGGAGTTAATCCCAACCCCCTCCCGKTTTTCCCACTCCATTCCTGCTCCGTTATTTATTTCTCCTCGGAGCTTCCTCACCCATCCCAAGGAGGGGGAAATCCCGGGATGGAGGGAGGGAAAATAAACTCCGGGAAGCTCCCGCTCTTCCCGAAAAATCCCAGCGCTCCTTTGGCCATCGGAGGGCACAATCTCCTTATTTTTAGGATTCCAGGCCTATTCCGCAGGGAATGTTGTTTGGAGAGCCTTTGCCTGCAGGGAATTCATGGAATGGGATGCGAGCATTGGTTTGTTCTCCTTGGATCCTGGAGCTGCTCCGAAGGTTCCCGGGGATGGAATTCTCGGAAAGTCATTCCGTGGCTCCTCGCTCAGAGGAACTCCAGGGATAAGCGGAGCTTCCCRAGGCTCTTTTTCCTTCCCCCTGGAATCTCCCGCTCCTTCCTTTGTCCTTAATTCCTTAATCCTCTCCTGAGGAAAGGAAAAGCTGCAGGAATTCCTCCCTGCGGGAATCCTCCGCTCCCGATATTCCCAACATCCGGCATGAGATTCCTGTCCGTGCCTTATCTCCTGTGGGAAGAGCATTGTTC